>JAGDQP010027951.1:0-24539 GCA_022664845.1 Lepisma saccharinum
TATATATATATATATATATATATATATATATATATATATATATATATATATATATTTAGTGTTAGTATGAGAGAAACAGTAGGGTAAATGTGCACTAGAAGACACCACCTTTAAACAATTTATGTGAGTGCTCACGTACGAGTGTCTACCTACAGAGTTGTTCTTTAGCCTATTCAGCAACTGATTATTGTTTTATTTAGGGCAGTGGCGATGGGTGCTATTGTTTCCCCGTTGCACAACACCCCTTTCTTAAAGTTATTAACTTATAAATCAATCACTCTAAAATATAGAACATGTAATAATATTCTACCCCTCGGAATTAGTTCAAAAAAGCCATAGTTTCCTTTAGAAAGAGAAAAAAATAGTTCACAAGTTCAGAGTTTAATCCTGGTGTTGTAATTCACGCGCACACGCTTTAACGCCTATCTCGCTACATAGCCTTCCCGTCCGCTAGATGTTGGACTGACATTTCTAATACAATTAGTACAGGACTTGAGACGTTGCACGGCAAATGCAAGCAGAACGTTTCTGCTCATTCCTCCCCTCCTAGTTTGCGTTGCTTCCTCAAGGTGGCATCTGTGGCGAGCAATAGACAAGACCTTCTCACACGCTGCAGAAAGGTCGTCTGCTAGTTCCCTTAATTTACTCGCAGATTTTCTTTCTCTCTGTGTCTGTGTGTGTGAGAGTGAAAGAGAGAGAGAAAAGGAGAGGGGGAGCGTGTGTGTGTGTGTGTGTGTGTGTGAGTGTGTGCGCGAGCGTGTATATGTTCCTTCATGCTTTCAACAGCGAAGTTACCACAGAATGCTGAATCTCGCGCGCTACTTTCTGGATATTGAAGTTATTCCTTAGTGTCGGAATGTAGACGCCAGAGCAAATATTTAAATTCGTATGCCAACCGCCAGTCTAATCTAATGTGGACCAAACTTTCGGTTCTAACTTAATTCTATATGCTTCTTATCGCTGTGAGGCCCATTTTTTATTTATCTTTTAAATCCTGAGTTATTCGTATAATAGTATACTGTACTCTGTACGTAATAGAAAATACTGCATAAAATATTTAGTTGTTTTTTTTTTTTGCAAGAATTAAGACATGGATTAAAAGAGGACCACACATCGATATCAAACGTAAAAGGCTGAGTTAGAACCGAAAATTTGTTCCATATTGGTTTCGACTGGAAGTGGACAAACGAGATTAAGTGTCCACTACTGTTCCTGTTTTCATATATTCATGATTTTTTTTCGGGACGGGCGTTAGCCATAGTTCTGTTACCGCCCATTAAATTTATTATATCTTATCATGAAATTTTTGGCAGCATCAGCAGTCAGTCCAGTACCGCTTTTAGACAGAGGTCATTGTGGGCGACTCATGTAATTTTAATTGCGAAATCATAATTTTAAAGCTATGGCATTGTATCGTCCTATTTCAAATGCTGTGTATATGCATTGTAACGCTCATCAAGTGAACCTATTTATGAGGAAACCTGCTTTTATAAATAGAAATGTAATAGTTTTTTTTTTTTTTCAAATTTGCAAGGCGTGTGTATTTTTTTCTCGGACTTCCCAATCACCCCACCCCAAATTTATGAGGAAACCTGCTTTTATAAATAGAAATGTAATAGTTTCTTTTAAAATTTGCATGGTGTGTGTATTTTTTCTCGGATTCCCCAATCCCCCCAACCCAAATTTAAATATTTTTCAAAATATTTCAAATACTAATAGCACTATCAAAAATGTAAGTTCATAGCGCACTACAGCTTACAAATTAACATGAAATGCAATGGACTGCGATCCTGAGATTTTGTCCATTGATGAGTGATACGTTTTCAAAGATTATGATGTCATTATTTAATTGAAGTCTCAGCACTCATCAATCGACAAGATTTCGAGAACGTTGTCCATTGTATTTCATGGTAATTTGTAAGCTCTAGTGCGCTATGAAATTACATTTTTGATAGTACTCTTAGTTTTAGAAATATTTTGAACAATGTTAGAATTGGGGAGGGGTTGAGCGAGGAACCCTCTCATTGGAACTTCTTGTCCAGAACTGTCTTTGAACATAAGGAGGATATTATTCAATACAAGAATAAGATAGTGAAGATGGAGGAAGAGAAAAATTTAAACACAATCCACCACCCTGAAGTACTTGAGAAAACACAGCAGACATTTTAATTCCTGGCTTTCTTTTTTTTAAAGTAAAATAATGCTTCTTGTGGAAATTTTGTTTAATCAACTTCAAAATCGAAAAATTGTCCCATCCTTAGCACAAAACACTATTTTCCACTTTGCTTTGAAACAAATATCAGGAATATTAAAGACCAACTTGATGATTCGAGTGAAACAACAGAAAATACAAACATGGTATCAAAAAGGAGAAAGGGTGAAAGAATGGAATGGGTAAGGGAAGCAATAGAAGTATATGAGATGTGATTATTTGCGAAGCAAAATCCTTACATTCACATCGCACGTTATGGCAGCGACGCTGTTTACTCCAGAGAAATTTCCGAGTTACTTTTGAAATTTTCCAAAACAAACTATGGAGAAATTATGTTCAATTTACACATTTCTTGACAAAGAAAATCCCTGTCTTCACAAACTGTCTTCAATCAACTGGGTAGAAGAATTTCGATCAATATCAGAAGCTTGAGCTTGTTCGACTTTATCGTTCAAAATAGCTTGGAGAAAACGGTTAGTGAATCTTCAGTTTCTAAAACTGATATTAACAATACCAACAGTGACACAAATTTCTAGTCACGTAAAATTGTTACAAACTATCAAATTCTATTCTCAATATTTATAGCTACGACATTTTTCTAACTTTTCCCAAAATCGTAACTAATTGATTTAACGTCCCTTCATTTGAAAATTGGTCACTTCTTCTTTTGTGTCTATGTTACATAGTTACACTCTACGTTGATTGTGACTGATTAGCTACCCAGCCCTCTCTCACATAGTGAAAGTCCAGGCCCGCAGCCAGGGGATGGGCTGAGCCCCTGTAAATTTTCCTTGCCCCAATACATATATTTAATTTTATGTATGTTTCGTAAGCCCAAGCCCTTCCCTATTTTTTCTGGACCCCTATTGTTTGTGGCTGGCGGCGGGCCTGAGTGCAACATCTAGTGGAGACAACCACCAGTCGCCACTTATTTAGAGTGTTACAGATCAACACCGACAAAACAACCTCAAGATTCCTGACACGAAAACAAAAAAGTAATGCCATCGAGAGTGCTAAAAATAAATTTGGTGGACCCCCGAAACGAGTGAAGTCCCTTTAGACCTCCTTAATCCAGCTCTGGGCAGCGTGGTATCGTCAAAGACTTAACCTGCACTATCGAAAAACCATTTCCAAAATTCTCCAATGGCTGTGGAAGGAATTTTGCACAGTGTGGCGTCGCCAGGCCACTTTTGAGAGGCCTCAAGCCCCCTTTCCCCAATCCTTATCAAGAAAGTCAAATATTCCATTGTGTCAATTGCGCCTATCGTATTCGGATAATTTTATTTATATTCATGTGTATGTTAAGCGTATTTTTTTTGTACAAATACTTTCTTTTTTTGCTCAAGCATTGAACTATTGAGAATTTTTGTAGTTAAGTATTTTTGGTTCTTCTTCCTGAGTTTAGCTTTTGGTTTATCTCTTTTACACCTCCCCAAGGTTGCGGCGCAGACCAAAGAATTGTATTGATGTTTCTTTAGGCAGGATGTCTTTGATGTTTCTGTCTCCTCCCTCGTACGTGAAACTGTAGGGCCATGCTTCCATCTTAGCAAGAAAGAGTCCTCCATCTTCCCCTCGCCCGTGTCATCTACACTCTACAGTTGTGATGATGTGATCATGTTACGGAAGGACGGAAGGCCAATGTCAAAAAATCAAAGAGGAAAATGTGGTTAAAATTACGCAAGTTCCGTAGGTGAAAGGGGAAATCCTGATAAGATACGTTTTTTATTTTTATACAATTATGTAGCCATTTTTTCCGTAATGAAATAAGCAAAACCAATGTATGTCCTGTTCGGGAGCACACTACTCCCCTCTTCTTCTTTTTTTCCCTGTATCTCACTCACACACACACACAGAGACAGAGACAGACAGAGAGAGAGAGAGAGAGAGAGAAAAGAGACATAAATGTTCAATCCTATTTCTATGTGCCTATATACTTCACTAGTTGAAATACAAGAAAATATATAAATATAATTAGAATTCATACTCTGTGTCTTCTTCTTTTGTTATTATTCCATACAATTATACGGAGTAACCAACAACCTGTCTTACTGCCCTGTTTGAATTTATTTATGACCTTTAAGCAGGGCATTATTTGTAGGGTGGAAAAGGGAGGAAATTCACTGACACCTCGTGTTCTTTCCCTGGCACTTCACTTGCCAGTTTTCGTGTAGGGAGAGAAAACTTTTATTTCTCGCAAAATATTAACAAGACAATTATTTTGTACGTGCATATTGCATCTACAATGCTCGACTAGCAGGTTTGGTCTTACGTACGTTTATCAGTTACAACTAATTTCGTCGATCCATTGACTGCATCATTACTGTCCAGTGACCTCTATAGACCAACTTAATAATGCTGAACGCTCGATATATGTCTAAAGGTAGACACCAGAGCAAACAGATAGACTCGTTCCACTAATCATCTAATCTAATATGGATCAAATTTTCATTTCTCAGTTTTTCAGGCTTACCATCGCTGTATTATCTAGAAAATGCTGCACTAGAAAATACTACAATCATGCATTGTATTCGAGTCCGAGCGTGACCAACACTTTTTCGTGTTATCTTTCGTGTCCAGGAAAGATAAACAAAATATGAGGGTCGTATCGGACAAATTAAATGAAAGCTGAATTTATCAGTATCGGTATTTCAAAACAAACCCTAAAACATACTAAAAGTCCCCATCCATCCCACGCTGGCTTCACTTTCAAAATGGCGTCTAAAGATGGCGGCGTGAGAATTGTTTACGCTCTGACATTTGCTCCTATAACTTGAACAAATAGACATGAATTTTAATTTTCTAAGTGCCAAAATATGCAGAGTAGAATGGGCATATTAAGGTAGATTTTCAAAATAAATTTTCATGAAAAAGATAACTTTTATTTTTAACTTTTGTTATTCTTTCTCGTTCTTGAGATTGAAAAAAAAATTCAATCTGCAGGAACTAGTCTAAAAAAAATCAAGGTTAAAAATAGGAAGGTTTTGGGAACCCATACACAACCTAAATGGCTGGAACTAGAGAAACGAAATTTGGTATGAAGATGGATCATCAGTAATAGGTTAAGAAAATATTACAAAATGTTGAAAAAGTCGCGATCTTGGATCCAAAATGGCCACCAAAATGAATTTTTCATAGAATACATAGCCTAAACAGCTAGAGACAGAAAAACGAAATTTGGTATGGCAATACATCATCACTAGTAGATTACGAAAATATTACAAAATGTCTTCAAAGATGTAATCTTAGATCCAAAATGGCGGACTCCAAAAATTCATTTTCAAAACCGTTTGAGTTTAGATTCGAAATTTGGCATAAAGGTGTACATATTATCAAGAGTAATTTAGGACAATATTAAAACATTATTAAAAGGTTGCCATCTTGGATTCAAAATGGCCGTCCAAAAACATTTACACATCGTTCGAACTAGAGAAATGAAATTTGGTATGTAGGTGTACCATCACAAGTAGATTACAATAATATAAGAAAATGTTAAATAAAAATTCGCCATCTTTAATCCAAAATGGCTACCCAAAAAACAATTTTTCAAACCACTGAAGCTAAAGAAACGAAATTTGGTGTAAAGGTATACAATCACGAGTATTTTACAATAAATCAGGCAAAGTTACCGTAGGGGGGCGCAGCACCCCAAGGAAGTATGTGGACAGATCTATATCATGGAAGGGGGGCGCAGCCCTTTGAGTGTATAGTTTCAACTTACTACGAGTTAGCCCACTCACTTTCAATCGAAAAGAACGTCTTTTTCCCCGGTGACGGGCTATAACTGGTTTTATTGTAAATAATTGCGTCATACATAAGTTGTAGACAATAAATTGTAATTTCTAAAGAATTTAGCAATAGTTAGAAAGTATGATGAACTTATCATGAATAGACGTGATACAATATCTCTGAACTAGATTGCCCTTCCTCGTGTTGAGCCTTCATACGTCCTAATCAAGCGCATCAAACTCTCCTCAATGACCATTCCAGTCCAGATGCTCTATAATTTGTCGACTCTGTGAACTGTGAAATGCTCATTTGTCGTAATTTCATAAACTCTTCAGGGTCCATCATGTCTTACAGAGATTTCATTTGTTGAAGATAAATATAGGCTGATTTTTGCATAATTTAAATGAGGCACGCCTTGAAAATATGGAAGCATATTCCGGACAACGTACAAGACAAGAAGCCAATTTCCCGTCCTTTCTGCTCTTATGAACGTCCAATAATAATTTCACTTATACGGTATCCATAACTTAGGAGTGTGATTTAGGTTCTGTGCCTCTTTCAGGTTCTCTTCATGTTTAGATAAAAGCATTTCGACATCTTGAACGTCCATTAGCTCATCAACTTTTTTACTTCTGCTTTCAACAACTGTTTCAGTTTCTCTTCCACAACAACTTTCAATTCAGCCAAAATACCTAGCAGTTGTGTGGATGCGTAGTGCTGCAGGCAGTGCACGCCTATTGCTATTTCAGGGAGAAATTTCACCAAGAAAATATTGACATTCATCGTTCTTATCAATGTGTTCAGTGAGTGTATTGAAAGCTTGGAGTCTAATTTCATCCACAGGTCTCCTAACTTCGGTGCTTTTCTCACCAGTAAAGAAGCTATTGAAACAATAATGATGGATGTCATTTAGCTTCTGCTGCTACAAAATCAATGACATTTTCCATTCTTCCAATTACACCTACACGTTGTTTTTCACTGTATCTCGTGTTGTTTGCCGGCAATAAAACAGTGTTTTGAAACTCGTGTTCTCATTTCATGAATAGTTTTCCTGTATTTGTGCTCTTTTCTTATTTCTACCTTCTCAGATGCTTTTTCTACACAAAACAGGCAGTCTGTTTGGATATTAAAAACACCTTCGACTACAGATCGTAATGGAAAATCTAACGAATCTTGAAACGAATCCCTTCTTGATTGTTCTGCACTATCCCTTTTAATAGTACTTTTCCGTGTGTAGAGTTTTGGTATGCAAAATGTACAACAATGCTGCTCCTAATAAAGTAATTAGAATGAAGTCCATTTATGCGAGAAATAGACCTACTAGCATCATACAAAGTGTTAAGTCCACGAGTGACTTCTACAATAGCTCCAGAACTTGACAACGTATTTCCGCAAAGGACACACAGTCGACCTTTTTCCTCCATGAACAAGAACTATCGTTACTGTCAAGCTTACGACACAGTACGGAACACCTTCAACCACTACTAAAACAAGCCCGTATACATTGACATTAGCTACTACAATTTAATGCTCAAATCATTCTCAGTTACATAATGACCGAACGTAAGCTGAGAAAACTGGAAACAAAGGAGGAAGGTTGGGGCAAGGGACAAGGGTTTCCAACTAAGTTTGCGCAACACGTGAACAGCCATAGCTCTCTTTTATTTGACGTTATTTTTTTTTTCCTTTTTTCAGCGTGCCAAAAATAAAGATTAAGAAAATATTAAGCACATTTCATAGTTATCATTAATCGCAAGAGTTCAATAAATATCTTCCTTCATCGATGTAAAACCTTTATTTAAAGTTAAGAGCGAAAACTTTATAACAAAGAAGAAAATGAAAGTGAAAAAAAAACTTTCTTTCATGAATATTTATTTTGAAAATCTACCTTAATTAAATTATTAACAGCTAATAACCCATTCTACTGGGCATATTTTGGCATTTAGAAAATGAAAATCAAGGTGTTAGTTTTTCAAGTTATAGGAGCAAATGTCAAAGCGTATAAATTGTTTTGCGCCGACATCTTTAGACGCCATTTTGAAAGTGAAGCCGGCGTGGGATCGATGGGGACTTTTAGTATGTTTTAAGGTTTCGTTTGAAATACAGATACTGAGGAATTCAGCTTTCATTTAATTAGTCCGATATCGAAGCCTATCTTTCTTGGCTTATTAAATCAACACAACATACGGTGTTGATTACACATTAAGTGTTATGTCTGTCGCCATCTTGATCGCTTGATTTCATAGGAATGGAACATATTCTCAATGAATGGGAATTCTGATCCTTCATTGGAAAATGGAAAAGTGATTAAAGAATGACATACAGTAAGTCGTGCGAGTAACTTTGTGTTTGGCGATTTAGCCCAGACGGTGTCGATCCGAGTGGTCTAGCGGTCTAGCACGCTGGTCTGTTGACTCAAGGATCGTGGGGTGGAACCCCACCCCGGGGATGGATGTTTGTGAGTGTGTTTTAACAATACATACAACAGCATACACAGTTTAGAACAGTTGAGAACATTAACACTAAAGCCGATTAGGCCAAATTAAAAAAAAAAGAAAGAGAAGGTAAGACGCTGAACTAACTCAGCAATCCATGTTCCAATCTCGCTGTAGCCGTAGGCCCTACCTATTTTCTTGCTGCTAGTACCGGAATTAACACCGTGTGTTATGTTGATTTAACACAAAACAGTGGTAGTCACGCTGGGATACCGAAAAGTGTTGATACCGAAATTATCAAGTAAGTTAAAATTCCATTAGTTTCGGCACTTTTAAAGACAATTTTACGCCAGCAATATCTTAGACCCTATACATTCAATATTACAAAAAGAAATGTAACGGAAACAAAGGCGGTGAAATAAGACTCTTCAAATTCAACAGTATTGTTAATGTGCCTACACAATATTGCCATAGTTTGTATTTGCCGGAGTATAGGGAGCACTGGAGTATAAGTGGGCGATTTTCAAGGGGAAAAAGTGCGTCTTACGCCAACAAATCTACCTCAGAATATATATATATATTTTCAATCCTCGCGTTCCTCTGATCTAAACAGTCTCCTGCTCACTTGCTAACTTAATTTCAGATTTCGTCGGTAGATGTCAGAAGCATCTGAAATCGTACCAAGTTCCCGGCGGGTTGTTCAGTTGCTTGTTGAAAGGTAAAGTGGCAGGCAGTATCCAGCAGTCGTGTTTCACGAAGTGTGCAGAGTAGTGTGGCACGAGTGTTTAGATAATATAATTTTGTTCGTGCGCCCGAATGTGTTGTTATATCGGAATAGACGATAAAACTAGCAAACCTTCATGACGGATTATATTAGTGCGCATGAAGGTAAGCAAATCTTGAATTCTCAATGATTTGAAGAAACATGGAATTTAATGAAATTACAAGAAAATAAGGAAGGTAAGAATTTGTATAAAAATATTTTAATTTTGTAAATGTACATAGTGCAAAATACGCTTTGTTTTTATAACCTTTCAAACTCATTTCTCTCTTATAGTAATTAGTTTGTTCATTTGCAGTAAATTTATTATTTAAAACGAAGAAGAAAGAAAGAAGAAAAAGCTTATCGCCTGAAATTTTTATATATTTAAATGTAGATAAAAATTAAAACTCGTGCTGAATAAATGTGTATACTGTAGATTATATTTGATAATGGAATTTTGTTCATGGTTATCAGAAAGATTGAATGAAAATAAGCTGTCTTATTTTTATTCTGTGAAAGCATCTCATCCCGTGCAGATTTACAGTATCAATAGATTGAGTTTTGCTTGTTTGCAAAGCATTATTTATGACAAGCAAATTCATTGAATGCGTTAGATATATTTTTTTTTTCGTTTTCTCAAATATATAATCTTTGCGGGCCCAAAACATCTTTAGTTCTCTTTTAATTACACGTCTGTCTATCCGTCGATAATGCATGCAGACTAGCGCCTCAACCAAAAACTGAAGGAGACTGACTTCAGACTTGGGGTTTATCAATCTCGGATTTTAATCTGGTGACTCTGAAGTCAACAATGTCATTTTCATTTCCCTCGTCTCCGTTTCAAGAATTCACACTACCGGTTCAATGAAAGCAGCCAGAAAGAAACGGATTTCAGATTTTGCGTTCAGTTATCTTGTTTTATAGGTCCGTTTTCAACCTAGTGATACAGAAGAGACAGATCCTTTAAGTTCAGTTAGGCTGTGGGTTTCGTCCCTGTACTCTACTCAGCATAATTATTTTCTTGTATTGTTTCAATCTCTGCAGACGGAACAGTACCTTCAGACACCCAATCTACTTTTTTCTCCGTTTCTCAGCGTGGTTACTTGACAGCAGTGCTGGATTAAGCCTTTTAAAGGCCCTGGGCATGTATCCAAATTTGGTTTTGGGAGGGGTCCAAGGGCTTCCGGGGGGAGGTCCAAGGTGTGTCTGGGTATGAAATTTTTATTAAATATATATAATTACGCCTGAAGTTATTTTCCCATAAAACTGAGTTTTGGGGAGAGTCCGGACCCCTGGACCCACCCCCTAAATACGTGCTTGGCCCTGGGCTATTGACTCCCACCCTGTTACCTATCCTTTGTAGTCCAAAGGGTAGCTGATTCACATTTGGCGGAACCCCTGAACGAGTGGGGCCATAGGCTGCAGCCACTTTAGTCCGGCTATTCTTGACAGGCATTTTTAGTATAGAGATCATGACATTTTTTGCTAGAGTGGGCTGTCGAGGGCCAAGGCTGAACTCATTAGTTCCAACGTAAATGACTTTAAAATGAATCCCAATGTGAATGTACCAGTTTTTTAGGGGATGGTTAAAACCCAGACTTCTCTTTTTTAAATTTTATTTATGGTCTTTATGCATTTAACGCTCAGGTCGAAAAACCGAAACAATATGCCGAAATAGGCACGACAAGGTTTCACGCTTTTCTGAAAACAAATGATACGCCCAGGGTTGCCAATTTAATTATTTTCCAGCATGCTAAAAAATTTACTACCTTGAAATGTACTAAAATTTACAAATTCTGAAAATGTCTTGAGATCGAATCCACCTGAATGGGTTGCAAAGCATAAATAGGCAAGCGACTTCCCAAACAAATAAGATTTCTTAAAGGAGTTGGATTCAATGGAGGGAGGGAGAAAGTTTATGGTATTCCGACTACACTCACAATATTTTTTTCTCGTTCTCAAATATCTTTACTGATTATTTCCATGCGCCGCCTTCCTATACGATTCAGCCGCGCTTTCCTCTCACTCTCGACAGACTTGGGTGGTTGGCATAAATTATAATGACTCGAAGTGAACATATTTCGGGGTGGCCGAGAGGTTAGCGTGCTCACTTTCTGTATGCCTGGTCATAGGCTCAATTCCCGCCGGGGTCCATTGAAGGGAGTGGTTCGGAATTCACTTTACTAAAACCGTATGTCTCGTCCTTACAAGGTCGCCGCTCGTTTAGGACGTTAATAACAATTCAGTTAGTAAAACTGAATATGTTTCTAAGTAAATTAAAGAAATAAGAACTAAAGAAAATGTTAGGCAAATTACATGTTATAGGAACAAATGCAATTTTTTTGTGAGAATACATTTCTTTCAGATGATAACGTTAGAAAAGAAGATATCAGAGTGGAGCCACCCTCGATGATCTGAGGCGTCATGTTAGCGTCAAAGAGGTTTCGGGTTCGAATCCCAGCTGGGACATCGACGTTTATTGAGTTAAAATGGACACATTGATTCGTGTAATCGAGACAACAGCTACTAAAGTGGCTCAAATCAAATAAAGTTTATCCAAGTTTACTTGAATGGTTAATCATCAGTAGTACTTTTTCCTAAGCCATCATGGCTACATTTTTTTTAATCTATTAATTAAACTATATTGAGAACTCTATCCCAGCGGGCATGATTTCTCATCACAGACGTGCTCTGCTTTCCTTGTAATAAAAAGTTCCGAAAATATTAACCCTGACCCTTGTCATCCTGCATAAAGTTTGCTGTAATTTTTAAAAATCAAACCTGATGAATGTCGGAATTATTTCTCGAAGAAAGGCTAGAGTTTCTACCTTCCCCATTCCTTTCCGTAACGGATGTAATAAACATTTCTGATACTTCTGTAGAGGTTGCAACGAGATTGTTTGAGGAAATCAGAGAGAACTAAAACTCCCACATTCGTTTTTTTTTTCTTTTAACGGAAACAGGAAACCAGGAAAATACTTATTCTTTTTCATCTTTGAAACCAGTTTTATACGAGTTTTCTTTCAAAATCCGTTTTGCATTGCTTTCTTTTTTTCACAAAACAAATTTTCGTACTTTTGCACACTAAAAAAATAATAATTTAATTTTTTTTGCACTAAAAATAAAAAAATAAAAGGCATGGTACACTAATAGAAAAGTATGTTTATGCTTATTTACATTTTAATATATTAGTTAGTGCTTCAGGCTTTTATTTCTACTCAAAAAGTGTTGAAAGTTATAAATTGCTTTTATTTTTCTCCTTTTATTGTATTTACATATACATACACACTGATCTCTGTCTGGAAGCGATACTGGATTGATCGTAACCATTAAAAATTTAATGAATATATGAAGGGAGCGGAGAGGTCAGTTAATCTCGATTGTTAATTTCCAGTCGAAACCAAAAAAAAAACAAATTTTCAGTTTTAACTCAGTTTTGTATGAGTCTGGGTAACCCGTTTTTTTTTATTTATGCCTTAATTCTTACAAAAAATAAAACGATAATTCCGATAACAAATATGTAAACTGAAAATTTCGTCCATATTGGATTAGGCTGGAGGTGGATGTTCGAGGCAAAATGTTTATTCTGGTGTGTATCTTTCGATCACACTAGTCGATCACTCCAGTATCGTTACGTAAAGCTCGACGCTCGGGATTAAAATTTTCTGAGCAACTGGTCCTAACAATTGTAAGTATGATTAAAATTCATTAGCATTACATGATTTGCAGTTCACAACTACCAACAACTATTGAAGTCAAATAAAACCGTGTAAACTAAATCAAATTTAAGTGTGTCATTTTTACATTTTTAAAATCTTGCACATTTTAAATGAGAAAAGCATTTAATCATTTCTTTTATACTTGTACACTTCGTAAACATTATTTAAACACTTTCTGTTCAACTTTTTGTACACAAGTTAATCAATAAGCGGTTTTGAAATAAATAATCAATAAGTATTCTAGGAAGAAAAATTGTTGGCGGAAGCGGTGATAGAACCTAAGCCTTTGCCGGTGATATTCCACTACTTTAACCAATTTGGATATAAAAATTAAGCTTTTATTCTGTCTTCAAGATAGCTTTCTTTACATCAATGAACAAATTTTTAAATGAAATTCTATGGTTGTGTTGTTTTAAACAGGATCAGAAATAACGATGAAGCGAAAAAAAAAAAAAAAAAGGGAGGAGGGGTACAAATTATTTTACTGTACCCTCTCTTTTATTTGCGAGAGTACAGTGTACCCGTACTCCCGTTACTGGGCCGCTGTCTAGCAGATAGAGAAATCTTTCAACGGTTTCACAAAAGGCACTGTCCAATTTTCTTATCTTTAAAAGTTACTTTACGGCCACTTAAAAAGTTACTGTTGCTCAGATTACAACGGTTGCTATGCTTTGCATCAGAAGTCATTTGAGCAGAAAATAAACCATTAAATAGTTTGTTCTTGTGCTATTAAAACAAAATCAAATGTAACTTCAACTGCTTTCAAGAAGTGCAATGTTTTGAAGACTGAAAGAACAATTCTCGAGTTTAGATTAAGCGCTGTTCAAAGTTCCGGAACATTTTCTTTGTGATTCTGGAATGTCGAGTAGAAAATCTGGAATGTCAGAATTTTGGAACATTATGGAATAACAAGAGGTTCGAATTTCGAAATTGACCTTGGGGCTTCTGAAAACCCTTAGTTCAGACAGAAAAGTGACAAATTATTGTATAGATGAAGCTAACAATATGAATGATGTTGCTCTAGCCCCTTATTTCCACATGAATGGATATATTTTATCCTTTTATTCCTAGTAACTGCGTGCCTAGTTTGAACTGTAGTGGCAGTGCTTAAAATGACTATAAAAGAGGTGAAACAAACATGACCTTGAGAGTAGGGCTTGTGACTATAAGTACACGATTTTTATAGCCATTTGGGAGTATTGATTTTATTACAAGTACATAAACTGATTTGATTTAATTGAAATGACAGAGGCTGTATTACCGATATAATGTACATAAGAATATTTAGATTAATATACAGTATATACTCTATACTAAAACAAGGGCGTATAAAGCTAGCAAACACGGAAGATAGGTTTGTGGATAAGTACACACTAAAATCATAAGAGCGGAATTTTCAGTTGAGAAGAGTGATTTTCAACGAAATGTTCTCGCTTTGAATAAATAAAAAATGAAAAAAGAAATGTGATCTTTCTAGATGGGATTCCTGTGCTTTATGGATAAAGTTTATTCTTGAAACTTGAAAGATAGATTTCTCATCTTTCCTAGAGGTACTAGCTAAGTTTGTTCTCCGCCATTTGTAACCGCGAAGGCTAATGAAAGACGAAGCCATATTGTGAAATCGATCGCGTTTATAGTTAAGAAAATGACAACAACAACAAAAAAAAAAACTTGAAAACTTTTCTCAGTGACAGATATATACTAGAAGACGCCAGAAGTAAGATATGTACAAGAAATCTTTGGACGTTGTTCTCAAGTACTTGACAATATGAAAGATACCATTTCGAAGGTGGACTCTAGCTGCTGACCGGCTGGCTCATACATACTTTGGGTTGACTAAAGGTCAGTTCTACAATCGACCGCTCAACTTCTAGTCAGCGCTAAGTTGAAGCCAAGTCTGATTTTGGCCAATGGGAGTACGCAAAATGAGTTGGCCTCAACGTAGCGCTGACTAGAAGTTTAGCGGTCGATTGTAGAACTGACCCTAAGGAGATAAGGCGTTAGCTAGACCGACTTACTTTAAGCCCTGTGTTGTAGTTGTAGTATAATCTAAATAGCTACTAACACTGTAATTGGCTAGGAGAAAAAAAAATATTTGGAAAAGATAGTATGGACTTTCTACTAGTATTCATTTTTAGCGAACCCTAAAATTGCCTTTGTTCTCTTCGGATTTTTCCTTTGTCCTTTCGTCTGTAATATACACTCTAATGACTACACGAAAGAGAATACAGAGAAACTGACTTCAGATTTAGATTAAAATACTTCAATGTATGCGTCCGTCTTTAATTTGGTAAGATCACAACCTTAATTTATGGTATTATTACACTATATGCGCTCAATATGTATAACAAGCTAACGCCGAAAAGAAAACATGACCATGTTTGTGTTCACCAATCTTTATTTACCTGAGGGCTTTCAATCTGGGCGCTATAGTCTTCTGTTACGCTACTTTGGTACTATACTACACGCTAGCTCTTTCATCTTCATTTCCAAAACACAAACCAACGTACAAATTGTTGCTAACATTTTTCTTTAGGATGGTCTTTAGTATACGCACTTTAGTATACTGTCATGGTGGGAAAACCGGATGGAAAGAGACCGTTGGGAAGACTTAAGACGTCGTTGGGATGACAACATTCGAAGGGATCTTCGAGAAGTAGTTGTTCGTGATGAAAACTGGCTTGATATTGCCGAGGATAGAATCTAACGGCTAACGTTTGTTACTGCGGCGATGAACTTGCGAGTTTTGTAAGCTATAGAGTTAGTTAGTACAGTGTTATCTGGCCGTCTTAAGTTTTTACTTTAAGCTTATTAGTGCTTTCTTTTCTTAAATCATAAGGAAGGTGAAAATTATTATTATTATTATTATCTGAGAAGTCTTATATCTTTATAGAACACCTGTATACAGTGTGTTTAAAAGATATCGAAGGTGCAATATGAAAAACATGAAAGGTGACTGGTTTCTTCACGTGCTATAAGGACATTCATTCATTCAACACAACTATTGGTCAGCTGTTTACATCAAAAAGGCGATATTAGAATCTTCTCACACTTGCTTCTGTAACATTCCTCTGTCAATAAATATACAATCAGAATATCATATTGACGTCAAATTTGACAAAGTAATATTACTCGTACTAAGACCGAATAGCAACATGGAGTAAAATGGTAAAAAGGAACTTCAAGCAAATCCATTCTACGTAGTACTAAACCTTCTTGCACGTTTCCTTGCTTATAAATGCTCTGTTTTCGTCTTTCTAAAATGATAAAATCACATAATTTTTTAATTACCAACATAGTTTGCATAGTGCGTGAGATAAATTTATAGAAGTTCATCAAAGTTTTTTTTTCAATCTCTGAAAGACACAATAGAAAAAGCTGAAATTGTCGCTGGGAAAACAAACTCACTTGTTTGTTTTTTTACTTTTCAGGAAAACTGTTGAAAGTTTCAACGCAGATATGTAGCTGTGCAGTGACATTTATATTTTGTGTATCTCAGAAATTATTGGTCATTGAGATACGACGCTTGGCCACGTTACAGAGCTTGTGAGGAACACAGAGGTGGCCATAACTCAATTCTGTAATTTTGTACATATGTTGTTTTCCCAGCGACTAATACGTATGCATGTAATCTGTGTAATTTTCGACCCGGTCAGTACTAAGACCTTTTGTTAGAATAGCACAAATATTATTAGCCCTATGGTTATAAGGTACCCTGGCCTCTACAGCTATTAATAATAACACTCCAATGCGTTAAAGATTGGCCAGTACTGGTGTAGATTGTAACTTTAAAGTAGAAATATCACATTAAAACATTTAAATTATTTATATAACAATCATTAATTCTGTTAGATCCTCCAATGGAGAGGGAGGGGAGTGTTACCTTCTCAAATTCTAAAGCACACAACCCCAGCTGTAAAATATTTACAGGTAAAAAGGCGATAGATATCTTTGTAAACCTTTCCCAAGTTAGCTCGTATTACGGTACTCAAAAGCATTCTTTAAAAAGAAAGTTAATAATAGTAATAATAATTGTTGACGCATGTAAAGTACGTACGTACAGAAACATTGAGAATTCTTATTGTAGGTTTGTATCACATGTGGTTGTATTCCATTTGGCCACTGTCCAAAGGAATCCTCCAATCACACACACACTAGAGAAAAAAAAAGCAATTGCGCCTACTTCCATTCGTGATCAAAGCCTGAATTAAAATGATTCCCGTGATTGGCATGAAAAATTAGGAGGAGAACTCACTCTTTCTCTCTGCCATGTATGTTTCATGTCTTCGGTGAGTAAAAAAAAAAGAAAGAAAGAATTTATTTACGTATGCTAAAAATCCGTCCTCTTCTAATCTTACATGTAGCAGAGTTTCAAACCAAGGTTGATTTATAACGTTGATTGCAATGTATTGAAATTTTAACACGTACGTACTCAGATTAACCCACGCAGCAGTGGAATATGTAAAAGAATTTCCCAATCAGTCTTGTAAATACTTAATCACTTCAATTAAATCTTTAACATGGGCAATGTGAAAATAATCCTGTCTCTTCTCTCCACTTGTTGCACACTGTCGTATTTATTAATACCCTCTGTGTAAAACTGCTTTTTTCTCTAAACTGAAAAGTCGTCAAGATTAGTTAAGGTTCAATATACACTTATGAATTCTTTCTACTATATCGAGTACAATCTTTTATGAAGTCTTAACTCTCAAGTCGCAACCAATCATAGCGGAGAAAGACTAATCTGTCGTTTTCAGTCATTTGCTTCGGATTACTTCATTTCTAATCGGACGATCCTACACCCCAACGTTACTATCATTTATACACTTAAATATACGTGCACGACGATGTATATTAAAGACGATACTTGACAACAATATGCATGCAAATTGCTCATCTGTATGCTAGCAAAAGAGGCAAACGCGGTGATGCTTCGACAGTTGGAGTCACAGCGAAACCACACTCCCATGTTTCATTAGATGGCGAGGAAATGAGAATGATTTCACGCCTATTGAGAAGTTACCAGATTAACCCTAATTTTCAACAAAGTTACATATTTAACTATTTCTTGTTTAAATCGAAAACGTTGATTCTGAAGGACGGAGCCTACTATTAACGATTAACTCAGGTTTCTCTCCAAGGAAGAGTGTTGCTGCATAGATCAGCATTAGATGAAACCACTAAAAGCAACCTCTTCACAACCAATTCTCCAGCTTATCCCCACGATCCCAAAACTTTGCCACAAACCTCGAGGGAAGGGTGCCCAATAATGTCAAAAATTTCGGAAAATATTGGAATTACTCAACAAGACTCCGTCACGACTCTAACAGTCAATGAACTAGTTCATGTGACGTCATCATAACACTGCCATGGCAACCACACACTTCTTTTTCTAAGCAAATGTTGCTGGTATATGTAGTATCACGAATAAATTCGTTCTAAGTAAAATATAAAGCAAATATAATTTTCCGATCAATGAGTCTGGGTTTATTTCAAATTATTCAATATTAATAAAATAATATCAGTCATTATTTGAATAATATCTATATCTGTCCCGTATTGAAAACCTGTGTGTTTGGACAAGTTGCGTGTGGTTGCCAAAGTAACGCAACAGAAGTAGCATCATGACTTAACTCATTGGTTCATTACATTTCCTCGCGGTTATTATTACTGTGGGAGTGACGGTCATTAGAAATTGGAGTGCTCGCACGCTCAACTTCAAGTATTCTATCATAGTGAAATAACTGTAATATTATCGTATGTGATAACTGTTTCTTCCAATAAGAATTTTAATAACAGGGTCTAATAATAATAGATTTTATCACTGTCAAAACCCAACCAATATAATAAGGAAGGCGACTTGAATGTAGAAGGGTGATGTCGAATAGCTGTCATGATGAGTGACATTGTATGCTCGTCTGTGCATCCGAACTCTGTCTTGAACCAAAGCAGTTTCAATCCCACATCCTTAAGCACAGACAGTCCTTAGCAGTTACGTCATCCAATAGGACGAAAATCACTATTCTATCGAAAAGGAACAGCGACTTTCCAGTTCTGGTGAAAGGTCAACGGATACTACATTTCACAGAACTTTTATTTCTCCAATGTAGAAAAAGAATGGTGTAATAGTCTCTTGCTACAATAAGATGTGTTTTAAAAGCAGCCGCTTTGTTTTCTAATTTGTACTTGGTAATTCACACTAAGTAGAGAGGGGGAAAATCTTCCTTCTTTTTCCGTCAAGAGTACATGCTTTAGTTGTCCCATCACACGATTACGTACGTTTTAGGTCAATTATGCACTTTTATTAGAGCTCTTAAAATTATCATGTTTGGTCTTTACCGTTTAAGAACTATAAAACAGCATAAACACCGCGTTATCATGCATGCGGGTCGCGGTGGCTCAATAGTCAGAGCGCTCACCTTTGGCGCTTGGGGTCGTCGGTTCAAACCTTGCTCGTATCATGTGGGCTTTCTGGTGAAAAACACCGTTTGCGTGGGGTTTCTCGAGATCCTCCCACTTCCTTCATTCCACCAATCATCCCATCATCATCCATCCAGCCTGAGTTAAAGTTGCCTAAAGGCTTTAACAATTAAAATCAAATTGGTCATGCATGCGTGTTTCTGCATGTAGCGGCTCTACGCTACGCTCTTACAAAAGAGCATCATTCCTGATATAATTGACTGCACCACGTAAATTAGAGTGCATCCACAGTGACAATTATAGCTGTAACTGCATTACCTTGCTATTTCTGATGATATTGTTCGAATTAACAGTAGTAGGATCTTCTTTTCCTTTTGAAGTAATTAGGATTTTTCTTTTGAAGTAATTAGGAGTTTATTTTGAAGTAATTAGGAGTTTAATTCCTTAATCATGAGCAAATTGTTACGTATAACAACATTTTAATGCATTTTCTCCACTTTGAACCCAGTAATTAAATAATTACGTGCATGTAATCGTCCTTAGATTAACATCTCTTTCTCAGATTTTGCTTTGTGTTTTGACATTTGTCATTTTCAAGTTTCTGATGTTCGCAGATTTCTTTTCTTTTCTTTTTTTTTTTTTGCCACATGAAAATGCTTTGCAATTTATTCACACATTCATAACTACCATAAATCTTCACAGCAACAATAAATGTCACTATTATTAACCTTTGTGTGTGTGTGTGTGTGTATGTGTGTGTAATCTACATTATTTCCACTATTTCAAACAGATGCGTCCCCAGCCAAAACTGTTGCGTCATTTTCAGCGAGACTGGGAGGGCAATTTTTCTCCTCAGTGAAATTTAATTTTTTTTTTCAGTTACTGAAGGTCACAAATTTGTATCTAATATTTTGAAACTAATTCCATGCAAAATAATATTCTGAAGTGAAAAACACTCATTTTCATTTCGCTTGTCTTATATTTGGTTCTTCTCTTTGTAAAGTTGAAAGATTGGATTAAAAACTTTTGTTTATTAAATATTATTTTCCTTTTCTGCAAATGAAAGAGCACTCCATCTGAAATCAGCATGCTTTTGGGTCAACAGTATGTGAATGAAGTTTCTGAATGGATAAGTAACTTAGATTGAAATACGAAAATTAGCAGTTCAATACTTCATGGCCTGCAACAGGTTATGTTGGTTAAAATAACAATGAATCTGACTGTTCACCGAAAATGGAATGGAAGATTATGAACATTTTAATACTAAATTTCGACAATAATAAATACAGTACGCACAAAATGAAATTATTAAGAGTGTAATCCGAAGAATTATCTTGGCTGGACGAAACAAGACTCCATATCTGTTGTTCTTTTGAGACAGTACACATGATGCTAAGACCAAAGGAAAAGTAATATACATTTTTGTCATTCTTAGGATCTAAGCGCAAAAATATTTCACCCATTTTTAACATTTGTACTGGTCATGGAGAACAGTGTAGAATGGTTTAAATAATATGAATGTTGCAGCTATTTACAGATGAGGCTCCACTTACAAGAAATTACATTGTCAACTCTCACAATAGTGCGTATTGTATTGTCAGTTCAGTCACGTCATATCAGCTTTTTAGTCGATGATTGAGTCGGTATTGTTGATGATTTTATACTGAAGTGTTATGTACTTTCATCTAGGATCATAGGACAAAACATTTCTAGCAGTTTTTGGAAAACATTTTGCTTTTTATGTTGGAAGATGTCTCAAAAATGATAAGAGAAAAATATATGCTTCAGCACGATGGAACTCCGTCTCATTTAGTCTTAATGTTCGTTGGTTTCTCAGGTGGACGTAAACCAATTCCATGCTTGAGCGCAGATCCGATCTAAGTCCAATATCTCATGTGTATACCGTTCAGTTGAAAACGTTAGAAGTCTTCGTGACCATATCGTTGCCACTTCCGTGACAATCCACAGTGCTGCTAAAATACATGAGCACATCACCCGGGAGTCAATGCCACAGGAGCTGACCGTGTTGATATTTCAAACATTTCTGAGGCTGATATTGCAAACAACTACAGAGTGTCTGTTTTTTTTCTTTTGACATTTTGCAATGTGTCTGTTCCATGAGCTTTCATAAGCATTATCATCCACAAATGTGGGACTCGTTAAAAGATTTTGAAATATGAATGGCTTTGAAAATTGTTCGTGGTTGTTGCTAATTGTACAGTTTCCCGCAATACTTCACCAGGAAACGTTTTCAGACTTATGTATTCTCAAAGTTTGGCCGTAGCTTTTGGTTATCTCCTACCAAATACATTAAACTCTTGCTAACCCGGCTATCCTGGCAAAGAAGAGTGATACATTGTTGAGAGTGTATGAGCAAAAGCTGACTAAGTAAGTTTAATCTTTATTAAATTTAATGTCACAAATTTATTATATGTTTTAAAAAAAGAAGGGGAAAAAAACATAATAGGAGGCAATGATATCTCACAGTAACCATATGGAAGTTTTTAAATCTACATCCGGTGTAGTAACCAGGAAACAACGTTACATATCAGCAGTTTTTTTGAAGTTCAATACTAGTTAAGATAAGCTAGGATATGTGTTACGATGAATTCTGTATTAACATCAATAGAAAAATTGTTCATAAAACGACTTTTATATATTTTAGTTCATTTCTTCACCATAATTTTCCAATTAGAGTTTTGTAGGAATTTTCTTTCTTTCAATTTTTGCCAGGAAGTAACAGGATAAAGTTCAGACAGTTTTCTATTTTAAGCTTTTCTTGAAGTGAACTATTTGAACTTTCTATGAACCACACGTGGAAAAACTTCCATAGCACGGTAGCCCTTTTCTACCGAAAGGTTTAGAAAGAATCCGAAATAAATTAAGATTTTGTTATTTCCTCTTGTTTCTTTGTGGTGTTCTACCGCCCTAAAGCGTCCACTTTATTTTTCCTCTCGTCGCCGTTGTTGAACCTTACTGTGCAGTTCCGAGTTCTGCAGACCCGTGAGAGGGATCTTGGCTAGCGTGCGAGGTGAAGTGGGAAGTGCACAAGCAATCAGCGAGAGCTCGTGCTTTTACTACCTACCTCGCATTGGCTATTAAATATGTTTTCCCACCCATGATCACGCTACGACTCCTCCCTCGCGGCTACAGAACTCAGAACTAGACAGTACCTGAAGAGTGGTACGCTTATGACAAGGGGGTGTATTCACGAGAACAGTGAACAGCATTTCCATTATGCGAAGATGTATATCGGAAGGCTTTGCACCACCGAACAAAAATTAAGTATGAAAACTAAGAAGTTCCCGTTAAAACCTATTGAGAACCCGATACTAGCGACTCTGGCATGGATGATAGGAAACAACAAATATTCAATCTCAAATCTTAAGTTATAATCTAATTACTTCTGCAATCATAACACTTCAGAACTGACTTCTCCAATGGAGTGTATTCGAAGCAATATAGTTTTGAAAGCATAAAGTATCTTCCATTTGGGACATAATGGGACATCTGTGTTTAACTTAGAAAAACAAAAGCAAACATCTAAATATACAATAAAAACGCAATTCGTTTTTGATAATTTCACGAACGTTTTCTCGTTAGGTATCATATTGTGAAATTCACATATCTGTCAGCGATAATTCGAAACCAAACATGTGAAGCGGAAAGGAAAGCTCCGGCATGGCAAAGTAAGTGCGTAACAGATAACGCCATCATTCCCATCAAAGGAGGACAAAAGTAACATTTAGCATTGCTTTTAGGGAGACCATAAAAAGTAGGGATGAGCTAATCCGGACTCGGATGTTCTTGTTTCCGATTTTCGGTCCAATGAATTTGTGCGACTTCGATTGCAGATTCAAGGACCCAGTATTCGGACTTCGTTATTATGATGCGTCTGAAACTGCGATGCCGGGATGGTAAATTATAAAAGACCCTGGACAATATCTTCCCCGTCCTCTGCCTACCTCATCTCGGCCTGAGCCGAAAATGACAAAAGGCCATAAATAACGCCAATTTAATTCAATATAACTGAAATACAAATATCGTACAGAGATAGTTGTGTATTTGATTGCTATTGTTTTCTTGTCCAAAGTAAGATGATTTTTTAACGTGGGAAAGGAGTTTCGTATTTTTTTTTACATCCCTGCACCCTTAAAAGGGGAGAGGGATGTCATGGTTTTGTTCTTTCCTTTTAACGACGCAATGGTTATTTCGTAGTAACTGCATAACCGCGTCACAGGGCAAAGGGTGTGGATACAGTTAATTGGTGATGGGGAGAGTGGGGGTTAAAAGAGACAAGAAGATGCTGTCGATTATTTGTTTTCCTTTTCTCACTCCAATATTTATTTAAAACCAGTCAAATAATATTTGGTCACTAATATTATATAATCATCATCATATTCAGCCGTATTCTATCCACTGCCGGATGAAGTCCTCCCCCTTTTCTTTCCACATATCTCGGTCTGCTGATATTCTCATCCATGTAGCTCCTGAAAAACGCTTCATTTCATCTACCCAACTTACATTTGGACGTCGTCTCGGTCGTTTCTTTTCTCTAGGAATCCACTGTAGTACATTTGTCGTCCACCTTCCATCTGTTCGTCTAGCTATGTGACCGGCCCATCTCCACTTCATCTCCTTCGAAGTCTTGATTACATCCTCTACCTTTGTTTGTGCGCGAATCCATTCATTTGTCTTCCTGTCCCTCCTGGTTATTCCTAGCATGCATCTATCCATTGCTCTTTGTGTGACTCTCAATCTTTGAGTCGTTTGCGCATTCAATGTCCAAGTTTCACAGCCGTACATCATCACAGGTAAGACACATTGATTATAAACTTTACGCTTCAGACATATTGGAAGTTTGCTTTTGAAAATAAAGTGTAGTCTTCCAAAAGAACTCCACGCCATTTTACATCTTCTATTTATTTCATCAGTCAACTTAGCATTCGATGTTTTAAGCTGGCCTAGGTAAACATACTCATCAACTATGCCTATTGGCTCTCCGTTAATCTTCACTTCCTTCTTTGCAGCATGATGGTTGTACATTACTTTTGTTTTACTTAAGTTCATTTTAAGGCCTATTTTCGAACTCTCGTTACTCAGTTCTTCCATTCTGGTTTGTAGTTCTTCTGCACTTGAAGCAAACAGGAATATATGATCAGCAAACCGTAGGTGATGAAGATATTCACCAATAATTTTAATTCCAACTTCATCCCAGTTTAAATTCTGGAACACTCTCTCCAGGACCGCACAAAACAGTTTTG
>JAGDQP010027952.1:0-10129 GCA_022664845.1 Lepisma saccharinum
CCGAACCGAACTCTTCAACCATCTTCGAACCGTTTCACAGGTGATATACAAGCACACTAATCTTGTGAAACAGAACAGTGTCGTATGCGTGGACCAGACAGTCTGCCTTCGCATACCTAAGCAAAAACAATTTCTGATAACGCACGCTTCAACCAGTGACATACAACCACGAACGCCAATGTCATTATCAAGTGAAACTTTATAAACTTTCTACCAACTTTTAACCGAACTTAATTTTTTTACCAATTTTTGTTTCATATATATGTTTAACCCATTGATTTGTGTGTGTACAAAGAAAAAAAAGAAAAACATTAAAAAAAAAGCAAAAATATAAGACATTTTATAGACACTTAAAGAACATTTGCATGAATAATTTTTCAACACAAATGACGAAGTGACAAGTATTATTGTATTTATATGTATATGTATTTTGTTTGTAATTCTTACCATATTTTATTCTGTTAGTTTTAAGGTTTCAAATCATTGCAAATTTGAATTT
Source organism: Lepisma saccharinum (assembly GCA_022664845.1). Taxonomy (NCBI): domain Eukaryota; kingdom Metazoa; phylum Arthropoda; class Insecta; order Zygentoma; family Lepismatidae; genus Lepisma; species Lepisma saccharinum. The sequence continues at coordinate 500 of JAGDQP010027952.1, forward strand.
TAGGTATAATTTTGAATTTTATTGATCAGAAAATTTTAATCCAATACATTACAATATCGCATTAAAATTTTCTTATACTTAGCTGTGAGTAGTGTGACCCTCTCCAGAAGAGGATAAAATTAACTTTCTTCATAAAATTCAAAATAATAGGGAAAAATTAGGTTTTAGTATATTTTTATATTTTTCTTGTAATTTGTTCGGTGAAATGGAAATAAAACCGCCGCCATGTTTCAGTAAAGATGAACAGAGTAGAAGGCTGATGAAATATATTGCAATCCATGACGTCAATCGAGATGTTATTCACCTTTGAGCAAATTAACCATGTTCCTTATGCTGGGAACGTCACCTTTCGTCCTACTTAAAGTTCAAAGGAAAAGTCAAGTCAGACAAACACCACACACACACATTTACTACGTGTACGTTTTCCTATATAAAGCCAATCAGTATTCTACCAAAACCTCCAGTTCCGTAGAGGGGCCTACAGAGCTTCAGTACTCCAGTATCTCCTGATTCATAGAGGGACCTTCAGTGCTTGAGTACAATAGAAGAGATCTCCAATTCCGACAGACTCCAGCCAAAACATCAATTCCAATACAAGAAGGAAGATAGTTTTCTGAGCATTTTCCATCATCTGGCTGCGACGGAATCAAAGGCTGTTGAGATGCATCTAACATCTAACTAAATTTCAGGTATGGATAGATGATCTGTTTTATATAGCGAACTCTAAGCGTCTGGCATAATTTAGACTCTAAGTGTCACCTCCCGATCTGTATTTGCTCAAAGATTAATAACTCCGTTAAAACCCGTTTATTCTGTCCATCGTTAGAGACAAATGGTGTGTTTAAAATGTAACCAAGTAACGATTAATTTACACCGGTAACAATCCCTTTCGTAGTCAAGCGAGTCTCAAGAATAGTCGAGCTTCGCTACGCCAAAACCCTAAATTTACGCTCTACCATCTTTAAGAACGATCCCCAAAACAACAAAGCGAACAGTAACTTTCAAGACGTTCACAATATAGAGTTCCTTTCCCAAGATATCACTTCTGAACTCTCTAAAGAATCCTACCACTAGCCTACGGATTTATGAACCAACCTAATCTAATTAAAACCGCATCACTCAAAACGATAAGTTTACCGAAACACAGAAATAATTTAGTATCGATTGCTGTCAAACTTGACGTAATTATTTGTAGTTAAATTCAGATGAATATGATGGCAAACACTAAATAAATCACTGCACATGATAAATATTATTGTACACTGTATATGGAGTATCAACTAATGCCTTAATTCGTACCTAGTTAACTGAGAGGTTTTCTATACTACGTTCATTGAACAGAAACACAAGATTGCTCGAAGAAATATAAACAATTCAATGTATTCATTTGAATTTACATAATGTAAGCTTTCGGAGTTGAGAATGTCATAAAATCTTAAGAGAATTACTATTGTGCTGTACGAAGCAAACAAATTTGTATCTTCTATCTTTTACACATTGTGAATTAATTACGCCGAAACGAAGTTAGTTTGTCAGATATAAATTGTTCAAAATTTCTATAATAAATTATGAATTTCACTGAAATTTTCACACGTTAGTCCCACAATATTGTTAATCAATTTAGAAAAGTTTTACTACATAATTATTTACAGAAATGAAGTTATTGTACAAAACACCTTAACGAAAGAAACGAGTTGTCCTTATAATAGGAGTGACGTCATTACAGATGATTACTACATGATACAATTGACGCTCTGAATAAATCTTGAATATGCAAAATTAATTTATATAAGTTATTATTGAACGGAAAATAGTGACTGGAGTTGAAACCAAGGTGAACTAAGCATGTCGAATTAATTAATATACAATTAACTTTAAAATTTCATCGAAAGACTGTACGCAAAATTGATCGAACAGACATGTTGCTAATTTGACTTTGATAGTAAGGGAAATATACGGTAGCTGTTTACATTGCTAACCGGGAATTTCAAAAGGATTTGGAAACTGGAGAGGAAAAATTAGGCACATGATTATTAGAATCTAACGATCTGATATTTCAAAATGCAGAACTTCGGTCAATAGTGGCCCCATACTAAAATTTAGAACATGTTATACATTATGACAAATAATCTCCAAAACAAAATACTAATTTTACGGACGTAAAAAATTTCGAGGTAAACTTGTCGACAAACAGTCTGATTATCACTCGCATCAATTATTATTCTTGTCACGACTATCAATATATTTCACCGGAATGGACGAAATGATGTCGGAATATTCTTCTATTTACTAAAATTGGCATATATAGTTACCAATTGCAGGTGGGGCTCTGGAATTACACATGACGGAAAGTAATCCATCCTTCTGGTCGGTAAAATTGGAACTTAAACTAACATGGCGGGGATAGCAGTTCCCCCATCAAACGGAGAAGAAGGCTGATTCACACCAATCAGCAAGAAACACGGAGCCAAGCATTGACTAGGATCAAATCAAAAGCAAGCACTAGATCCAAGTCAATGCTGCGTGACTAACGAAACCCTGAATAGATAACGACTGAAAACCAAAGAAAAATTAAAGCAAAACACGCTGAAAGCGTGACTAAAAACAAACAAAGAGAATGAGCTAAGGAGAGCACGAAAGGAAACAGAACGTACTAAGAAAATAAAAGGGGAAGAAAAATAAAAATGGAACAGCAACTAGGCTGTTACATTACCACTTTAACATAACTTACAGTGAATGTTGCCGAATATTGCTTCTTTTCTCTGTAATTGATTTACTTCCTTACCTTCACCGATAATGTCTAGTGATTTTACTGTTACTTTATACATCTTCGAGATTATTTTTTGGATGTCTCCCTCTGATTCGTTTAGCTGCTTAGCAACATATCTCTTTTGTTTTGCTAAACTTTTATATTTGAGTTTTGATGCCGCACTCTTACTGAAGTCAAGGAGAAATCCCACCATAAAGAACATTGTCGCGAAGAGTAGCAGAATCTTTTACATCTTGTAAAACTGCAATAGAAAAAGAAAATAACTTATTTACTTATCTTGAGACCAAAATTATTATTGTTATGTAGCTTATTTCAAATAACATTTACTTTTTGCAATGGGACTGGTCAGTATTTTTTGAACTAATTTGAAATAATAATATCTGCCTTAGTCTATGATCAAGCAGTCGCATATCGTAAGGAGTATTTGATCTATCGTAAGGAGTATTTGATACAATACGATGATATGTATAGTCCGTCTATTACAAGTAAGTCTTTAGTTGATGTGTAGGCTTAAATAATAGCGATTACGAACATTTAAAACGCTCTTCTGTAAAATTAAGATAATGGACAAAGCATGTCCTTCCCCCCTGGTTTTCAAATATTTATCCTTGCGAGAAACAAACATGTGCATCTTCCTGGAATTTCCTTTCGTCCCTCAAAAAATTAAATGCAACCTGCAGCGAAATTTTTATCTCATGGACGTCAACTCCCTTTTAAGAAATATTTGTCGAAACAAGCTGAAAACGGATTGACAAAAGTACATCAAGACTACCTCACAAAAATGGTAAGTATTTTGTTAGCAGGGGAATATTTATTATATTGAAATCACTTAAGTATTTTACTGATATATGCTTCTACGCACCACTTTACGAACAACTAACCCCATTTCAACCACAATTAATATGGTGATTCAGTGAACAACATCCGCCTATTTTTCACTTCTTTGTGGGTTCCAAGATAACAAGAATAATTTCTAATTCGATCAAAGTAATAATATAAACTTTCGAGCAAAGTAATTTGATTGATAGCATGCCTTTCGTCATATATAAACGTTTCGTGGATTTTTTTATGTGAGTGTCATAACCTGTGGCAAGCATATTCGGAAACTAGCTGCCAAAGGTAATTCGTCATCATGCAGAAATGGAATAATTGAGATGTAATTGCTAGTGCAATTTTACGAACACTTAGATCCATTAGCGGATAACAATTTCAAAGTTTCTGCCTGCTGCTTGGAAAAGTTAATCCATTTTCGCTACAGAATTTTAGGCCAATCGTCAACAAAGCTCTGGATAAATTGCAACAACTTCAGCTAGAAGCGCTTGTTTTAAATCCTCTACTAATTTTTATCGGTTATGTTAACTGTATGTTTGAGGAAAACAAACAGGAATTGCTGTAAGGAGACATTCGTAGCCAATCCAAGCCACTCCAGAAGTGTACAGGATATTCTAAAGAAAGGGTAAGATTACCATATATTTGTGCAACTCAGGAAACATATGCTCTGTGTTCTGATCTTGCAAATTGTGTATGAACCTGTCGCGCCACTGCTTTACCAAAACATCTATGAAGAAAATTAACAAAGTCGTCTCTAAACATTGTTATACAAAACAAGCCATAGTATGTTCTGTCCATGAAAGGCCATGCGCACATGAGACGAAATAGCATACCATAAAGTTACGTGTTGTAAGGTAATATATGTTTTCGCACTACTCTCTGTATTTTATGTGCCCAAAGTCAACAGTTAATGCTAATCGACGTAACCATCCACATGGATATGTGAATCTTTAGAAAAAAAAAACAGGTGATTTGAGGGTAAATTTCTTCGTTTTCTATTTTATCTAACATGCTCGCACGGAAAGCACATCCGACGCGAATGTATGTTTCTCTTAATGGTTGATTAAGTTGAAACATGAATGGATACATGTGAAGGTCGTCATGCAGTATGCAAATCGCATTTAAGAGTATTATCCCAAGCTGTTTTGTTGCTTTCCTCACAGACTTTGTTGTACATTCTAACGTATGATACTATTAAGATAATGTACAGTTTAGCAAACAAGGTTCAACAGAGGAAACAATTAACCTTTAGACATTAATATAAGTATTCAATTTCTGTTACCATTGTGTCTCCGGTGCCATGTTTGTTCAGAATCGTACACACCGGAAGCTTTTTAAAGAAGCTATTGAATATCACAAGAAAACAATATTTGTAACGGCTTGCACGCGCTCCCAAAATGCAATAACTGTCCAGATTGATGTATGCTCTGCAAATATGTGTTTCTGTTATTATTAATTATTTTTCAATGTCCTCCTAAGTGATCCGCAGTGGAGAGTCCTGAGAGAGGGCGCACACAACGTCAAGATACAATACGTTATCTCTTATAGCAGTATTTCAAAAAGTTATGTCAGAAAAGTTTTCCATTTATTTCCGGACAAATCTAATTTATCTAGAAATATAAATACTTGAGGATAGCCGTGTCATATTCCATGAGGAATCCTAAAAATATTAAATGTATAATAAAGAATTCATTTAGGAGGAAAATATCGAAAATGTCCCTCAAGAAATGCTGTATCGCCATTGGTGTGTGTGTGTGTGTGTGCGGGGGGCGGTACTTAATATTGATCCAGCTTGGAGAAAATCCCGTCGATGTCCTTGAGAGGAATATTCTTTACGAACATCAGCTTTTTAGATTATCTGAAGTGCATTTTCAACATCTGGGTTGATGAGTGATGTTGATGTATTATTTAATGAGATAATTACATGTATTTATTTTTCCCGTAATTCCAACCTGCTCACAAATCTAGACGGAAATTTTCAACCTCTACGCTAAACTGTACGTCCCGTTGTTACAACGTCATCTTCATCCGATGGAAGACAATGGCAAACCCCAATCGGTTCATCTGTTCCAGGGTCCTTAGATCTGGCTTCGGCCAGACCACCCATTTTCATTATGCTAATGCAGAGCCGTAGCTAAGGATTCCAAACTCCCTGGGCGAGTTTAGAGTTTAGTGCCCCATCGTAATTCCACCCTAAGTTATTTTATACAGTTAAAGCATTTATTGCGATGTCACACACCAATCAGTTGCATTCCTTTCTCGAGTTACCATCGATTAATATCAACATCTGGTCTTATCTTTTGTGATTTATTTGTTTATATCTTTTTCACAAAAATTACCGATTCTTCTTCCAAAATATTTTTTTCTGAGTATCTTAGGATTTGCTTGTAGTTGGTAGCTGAAACGATTAATAATTGAAGTGTCCTGCTCCCCCCCCCCCCTGTTTTATAGTGTTTAAGTTTATAACATGTCTCACTTTTGTGTTTTAAAAATCGGATTACTCTAGATTACACCAAAATAATTCTTAACAACTTATAATTTACTAACAGCGGTATCTAAATAGGCTCAGTACTACAGGGAACTAGAGAATTCCAAAATACCGTACGCACAAATCAATCTTATTCACACCATTTTCACATCTATTCCCGCGACGTGTTGTGACAAAAATGTACAAACGAAAAGTGGTTGCAGCCTAATTTCAGGCCGCGCGGCAACGGCTTTTACATAAAAGAAGCCTATAAAGACGCTTACGATTTGTATGTTATCGTGCTACATTTTAATGTGTACTGGGGACAAACAAATTTCCGCAAACCTCATTTTCATTCAATTTGCCGCTTCTGAATTACTGAGAATTATTCATTATCTTCCTAGTCTTAGGTGTTGACCTTGGGCTCCGACATATAAACGCTGTCTTTATCTCCAAAATGAAGCGGAATTCCAGTCATGTTCACAGGAACATTTTTACATCTTTGGTGTCAGCAATCACCTCTTAAAATTCAGCCGTTTATTTTAGGGATATACAGGGAGTCCGAGAATTCCTATTACAGCGTTTCGGAGTTAAAAGTTGACATTAAATCAAACAAAAATGTATATCAACGTAAGCCTCAAAAGCAACGTTCTTTCCGAGTTATGAGTGTTGGAAATTTGACAGCACAGAGCTTTTACGGCTATAGCACAAAGAAGAATGGCCGTGAAACAGGCGATGTAGAATTTCACACAGAAAGACATAAGAGTAGTATCCAAAAGTAGTAAGTAAAATCAAAACTCCAGAATAATTTCGCAAAGGGTTCCCGGTCATGTTTGCAAATAAGGATGAGTCAAAAAGAGCATGAAATGATAGAGTACATAATATCAAGTTATAATTCATTTGCGCCATACCGATAAAGCAAACAGAATCAAAGATATGGAGTATTGTGGATTGTATGTGGCTGTTTGCATAACCACCAGTAAGAAAGTTTCAAATGTACAAATATATATATATATATACAGGGTGTCCATACAGTCCGTTTCCACCCCGTGTATCTTCGAAACGACTGGGAATATAAGAAAACGTAAGAACACGCCCTACATTACTTTGAAGGGGCTAACATTTTTAGCTATGAAGGTCTACTTCGTTTCCCCTAGGAGGAGTAAATGGAGGTCAAGGTCTACGTAAAATTGTCAAATGACAAACTCTGTCGAGTGATACCTAATGTCAACGGGTTTGATACAAGAAATAATTTGGGGAAACCTGAAAATTTCAAATTGTTTGATATTCCAAATGGCAGTAAGATGAAAGTTCTAAAACGAAACTTATATTCTTCACTCAGACAGCAAGAGGTCTAGAAGTTACCTGTTGTTGTCATGATTATTTTCGAAGTTCTATCGTACCCACAAGTATGCAGCTAATAAGTCCATAGTTTTGTAATGCTAGGATCATTTCGAAACATTTTCTTTTTCTTTAATTTCTTTATGAGAGTTTGCTGATGAATGTAAATTGTCAATGTTTTGAAGAGGTTCCAGATTGCTGACAATGAGTTTTCCAGCGTGTTCCTACGTACATATGCCTTAACCACTGAATACTTTCTACATGTTCAGCCAATAAATAAGTAACTTCAGCGCGTGTATCTCCGAAACTTTAATCAGCTAAGTGTAACTGGAAAACTATGCACTAATATAGCAGCTTACTTGTGGGTAAGTTAGAACTTCGAAACGAATCATGACAACAACAGTTAGATACAGTAACTTCTAGACCTCTTGCTGTCTGAGTGAAGAATAGAAGTTTCGTTTTAGAACATTTATCTTACTGCTATTTGTAATATGGAACAATTTTAAATTATAAGGTTCCCCAAATTATTTCTTGTGTCAAACCCGTTGACACTAGGTATCTACTCGACCACTTTTGTTATTTGGCATTTTCACGTACACCCTCAACTCCGTTTACTCCCCCATAGTGGACACGTGGTGGAACTTTTATAGCTAAACATGTTAGCCCCTTAAAATAATGAAAGACCTATTCTTGCTTTTTTTTAATATCAACAGTCATTTTGAAGATACACGGGGTGGCAACGGAGTATATGGACACGAAATGTGACAGCCGCCATTTTGGATGGGGTCAACATAGCGACTTAAAACTTTCGGCTAAATATTTCTTTTATCAAGACCTTTCAAATCATATATTACTCGACCCTCTTTGACATTTGAAATTTTCAAGTTTACCCCACGTACCCCAATTTGGGGGGGAAATTGAACTTAGAGCTTTATATTTCTAATACCATTCAGAGTAGAACAGAGGCGGTATAGTACCCTCAAAGACTTGAGACCTACTCTCTCCAAAAGTACATATTAGAAATGTTTGCAATGGATGCGCTAGGGATATTGCAAAGAAAGTAGGGTATTCCCAGACATTCTCTGAAGTAAAATTAGGCCGATAGGTGCATGAACTTACCTTTCAGTAGGTAACAATAATTCGTTTACTCCAAGTCAATATCTCAGATTCCATTTCCACAGCTATTTTTTGAAGAAACAAAAAAGTGGTTGCATAAGCAACATGAGTCAGAGCTATTTTTTAAACTTCAATACATTCAACGAACTATTGATTTATTTGTTATCACTGAGATAGAATGTCATTTAAAAGCTGGATGGCAATGAATAATCGTGCAAACAGTGCAGTATAGGGTAATGAATGACTGCACTGGTCAAGTGGACACAGGTGTCTTATCATGATTCACAACTAGAGCTCCACGTGTGAGTCCCGATTGAGAATCAAGTTTATGTAGTTTGAAAGCAGGAAATAAAAACCTAATGGAAGCGAGATGGGATAAGGTTTTTGGTTAGTAAAACGACCCATACAAAATCAAAGTCTGTAAGTTTTGAGAGGTGGGGTGGAAATCTTGACAATAGAATGTCACAAGTTTTTTGTGTATGAATGAAGAAGGAAAGAGATAAGAAACGTTTTCGTTTCAGATGACATAACGTGCACAATAAATATTCCAAACACATTTACGTATAATAGTCCTCTTGCATATGCACGTTTGGATTTTGGAATTTCAACATCCTGAGATCTGCCTATTCATCGCGAGAAAAGAAGATTAAACGAGAATGGTGAAGTGTGATTACATTTCAAGTTGAAAATTTAGGTATTGAGATGTTTCTAAAAATCCGTCGGGAAATGGAATCGGTTTGAGATATCAACTTGCAGCAAACGGATTATTGTTACCAGCTAGAAAGTCGTCAAGTTCTTGCACACGTCAGCCTACCTTTACTTCAGAGATTTTCTCGGAATCTCCTATTTTCTTTGGGGAACCCCTTGCTCAGCTATCGCACAAAATCTAAATAAGCATTTTTGGATAGAGTAGGTTGTAAATCTTTGAGAGTACCTTGCCCATGCAGTTCTACCTTTAATTTTATTGGGAATACCAAGCTCTAAATTTCATTTTCTCGCGCCTGCGGCAAGCTGTAGTTCCGAAACAAAGCAGAATTCAACAGATTATAAAAACAAATTTATTTCTTATTTTGATGGCAACTTTTCGTTCCCAGAGTTCTAACAA
>JAGDQP010027952.1:10529-24538 GCA_022664845.1 Lepisma saccharinum
ATATACACTTTCATATCGTACCGATCTCAATAGGTATATTTTCTTCGAAATCTACCTAAAATTACAAAGACCAGATTTCAAATACATATTTATAATAGAACTGTGGTACAGTTGCAAGACAAATTTGCAGCTATGAATTAAAGTTTCACTCATATTAATTACAAATGGTCAACGTGTAGGTCCTGTCTTAAAAGTTAATGCACAACTTGGAGATACAATGAGTTGTTGCTCCGTAGATACAGTGCAAGCGCCCTCGTAGGAACATTATAACAATATGATTTTTCTGTAATCCCCAGTAGCACACATACGTTGAAAATACATGTATTAAACTTTAGTACGGAAACGTAATTTCAAAGTTGTAAGTGTACCGAAATGTCCGCATGTTCAACGGTGTATGAGATGTTGAATAATGGTTGAGGAGAAACACGTTGAAATCAAGAAGCGGACGATGAAGAAATTGGTTAATTTGAGAAAACAGAACTATTACTGCTCTCTATTGATACACATTTATCTGCATTCTGTTCGTTGCTTTAATCATGACACACAACACTAATTTCCCAATAAAAATTATCCAACCGTCTGCTGTGGGATTCGAAGTTGTAACATTAGACTTTCGATCTTTGTAGCTAAACATGTTGACCACTCATCGACGAAGCCACCTTGAGAGTCACTACTCATTTATAATTATCTTTATGTTGCGAAGGCGCAAGAGAGTCTTCATAACAGTCGCCACAAATCCAGAAGCGTCGTTTTACCGTCATGTAAGGATAAGTATAAAGCATACTTTTCTTCTTTCTTTGTGATGTGCAGTTTCCTTCTTTAAAACTTTGGCCATCGCTGCACTATTAAATTTGTACATCTTAATCAGTGTAATATGTTACCTTAAAAAACAAATGAAGCAAAATCTATGTCGTTGTTGAAAACGAAAATTGAAAACACTTCACATTAACGCCCTATTAACTAAATTAAATGTTCGTTGAATTATAGTTTAAAATTCAATCTGTTTTCAACGTGCAACTAATAACATGCAAAACGTAGTTAATTATATTCTATTGGCTTTGAAGCGCAATTTTTATACAATTAACTTGAAAATATAATTTTAGGACACTGTTCAATATAAGAGTTAAGATCACGTTACATTAATGTCTTATCAAATTTTCATTTAAATATAGATTGAAATTCAACGTGTTTTCAATGTACAAAAGAGGACACAATGTAATAGTTTATGGCATTCAATTATCTTTTAGTTACAAATTTGATTACATTAAATTAAAAAGAAGCACATGAAACGAAATATATACCATAGTTGAAAAGAGCATTTGAATCCATATCTCGTCAGCAATATCAAGTCTTTCTTGAAATATGATTCGTACTTTGTTTCGTAAAACGGAACGTACTTTTTTAACCGATAACAGTTAATCTTCAAAATCAACCAAGAACAAACATTCAAAGCACGTTTGTTTGCTCCTGGGTACACATGTGCAAGAGTTTACATCTTAAGAAAAATATGTCAATTGCATAATACGACAAAAAAAATAATTTCAGATTTTCTAACCATTAACGAAAGTTGTAAAATATATTCTGTAGAACAGGACAATCCGGGCGTATAACTGATGCAGATGAAATGTTTTATTTTCTTCCTATCTTCATCATTCCTTCTTGCACTGGTAGTGGATAAGTCATGATTTAAAGATTGATCATTGAGTAGCTTTAAATGCCAAATATTTAACGTATTAGTAAAGTATTAGCAATAATATAAATCTAATTTTAACATTATTATTTAAGTAATTCGGTAAGTATTCACTGTAGTACATTTGTAGTACCAATACACTTCTAAGCTTACATATACAAAATAAATACATAAAAGAAAACATATTACCTACTTCCAGGTGCGTGTAAACGTGAAGATTTTAACAGTATTTTCAAATAGGCTATATGACACTCAAAGGAGAGGAAACGTGTTGAGTTATTTTATCCGTGGAGCTATCATTTGCATGTTACAAAATGTTTGTGAAAGTCGACAGTAGCCGTAAGGAGACACGGCTAAAACATTGAAAACATTTAAATGACGTAGATAAAAAAAAACATTATTTTCTATGTAGTTGCTTAAAACTTAACATTGATAACATCTGATGTGCTTCATGATAATGTCCGTTATGTTATTCTCTAAGAGACATTCTGCTTAAGAGAATAAATATTGTGTGGATAACTGTAAAGCTCATATCGGAAACTCTGTATCTTATCATTTAATATACAAATTTATCTTACCATCTAAAAGAAAAATAAATCCTTTTAAAATGATGTTTGTATTAGTATTAAAACCTGCGAAGATGTATGGTCCAATGAGTCTGATGAAAAAAAAATCGATAGGGATTTGCAATGGCGGTCCTAAGTCTAATGTACTGGTATGTCGTAACACTAACAACATATTTATAAAATCTAAATTGGCTCATTCACGATTCATATCTTGAACTTGAATTTATTTATGGCTTTTTGGGATCTATGGATCAGGTCAACATGGGGGAAGGAGAGGATGAGGAATGCCTTATTTTATGTATCTTTTATTTATAGTTTTTATTATACGTTTTTACTTTTTTTACAAATAAAATCGTACATATTTGCTCAGATTTTATTTTTATCTGAAGTATATATAAAAGCAAAGTCTTGAAAAGAATGATGTATAGTCCATATAGAGCGTACATATTAATACTTCACAAGTTGAAAAAGTCTTAAAGATACAACGAGGATTTTAAAATGACAACAATTCGAACAAAATGAACATAGTGGAACTGTGTAATCATTTTATTGGTGTTTATAATCATCTCTGCGGTTTTTGTCAAAATCATGAAAACATTTTTGAAAATGGAACAATAATTATCTACATAGTAACTTTCAACAATAGAGTTTTCAGCCAATATTTAAACGTACATTTCATTCCTCAGATTTGGAACACTACACTGTAAAAACTGTATGTTTGAATTGTGCGTAAAAAAATTCAATTCCAAGAACTTGGAGGAAAAGAACAACCCCCTCTACACCCAACCCTTGGTTCCCCACTGCCTTTCAAAAATTGTGGGTATAAAATTGAGATTTTGTACTCACAATTCAAGGTACAATTCTTGAAGGGTAGTGTTCAAAATGTGTGGAATGAAATGTACGTCTAAAAATTGGCTGAAAACTGTATTGCAAATTGCGGTTCCCTTTTGAGAAAGTATTCATGATTTTGACAAAAACCGCATGGATGATTATGGATAACAATTAAACGATTCCATGGTTTCACTATGCGGACTTTGTCCGAATTGGTGTCATTTTAAAATCCTGTTTCTATCGTTAACACTTTTTCCGGATGTCAACTGTTTTCTTCTATATAAATCATATATGGACTATACATCAATTGTACTTAATTCATTTGAATCAGGTTTTCCGTTGAATAATTTTTAGGCAGTCATTTTTCTGAAGAACTTTCCACTGATTAAGTATTTTAATGGCTTAATTAAGAAAAATCAAACTAAGCACGAACACATTCATATTCCAGCTAGTGATTAAAAAAAAAGTTTATTTTTACTATTAGAGGTCCCTGACTTTAGTTGATGTTCAAATTAGTTAAAATATTAGGTCTTGTTAAAAATAAACATTTAAAAAGTATTTATTGGGACTGTCCCTGATAAAGGTTTGTAGCATTACTTAAGTTCCCTGGATCTGAGACAAAAAGATGAATAGGAACCATAAGTATACTGAACCTTTCCCTCGTGTACAGGGGCACTAATGAAATATATTGTATTCGTAATGTAAATAAAAAGTATTTTTGTATATTTTAAACGTAAGAACATTTAATTTTACTAAACCTAAGTAAGAAATGCAAACGTTGTGCTAAGTAGTGAATATTCGTTATGAAAAAGCAAAAAAAAAAATCAATGAAACAAGTTTTGCCTCGTAGAAAAGAACATTTTTTCCAGTTTTTTTTTTTTTTTTTTGCCTTTAAATCACTAATATCATCACGCACAAGAACTCGAATTTAAGAAATTTACTTTCCTATTATCAAGAAAAAATTAAAGAAAATAAAGATAAATATTAATTCAAGGTCAGGCAAAGATACTCCCACTGTTCAGCACTTCAGCATATATTTTTGCTAGTAACTCTAAAATTATTGATTTCTCAACATTACCTTCATGGAGTCTTTTGCTCACTTGGTTTCATTCTACAACATATTAACTTTTCAAGCAATTTGGTCAAGAGCCAATTCTCATAAGATTTGTGCAGGGCCCTTTGTTTTTAACATGTTGGGTATCAGGAGTAAAAATACAATGCCATTGGTTGTCAGTGTTATCAACCTAGCGAAACGTATTTGTTTTTACAAATGGCACGATATCCTGTTATCGCATATTTGGTATCCTGTAGCGACGCACACACCGAGGTGTTGCAAACTATTGATACGATATGAGACGAAACATACCGAACCGCCATAGCTCAGTGGTAGGGAGTTCAAGTAATATTCGGGAGGGTGGGCTCGATCCCTGCTGCTGACCATCCTGATTGAGGTTTCTACAGGGATTTTCCTCAGTCACTCAAGGCAAATGCCGGCATGGCACTTCTAAAATAGGCCCTTGGCGGCACCTTTCCTAATCTTTTCCCCTGCTCCATCCCAACTACAGCCTTAGATGCATAAAGGTCATAAATACAATCCATTCATTGATATGAAATATCCATAAACAATGCATTACTTGCCCAAATACCGAAAAGGTTTCTGCCATATCCATAGTTGGCAAAACAACGGTGTGGGCTTTGCATGATTTGTTTATCTTCATTAGAGGATGCCAAGGACCCAATAACATGATGTAGTGCAATTTGCAATCTTAAAACGTTATACCACATTGGCAACACTGACAATCAGTTAAGATCGTATTTTCATTCCGGATATCCACCATGTTAGAAAAAAAATCCGCTAAGAAAATTTTCAATCAATGCATAGTTTCTGATTTATTGAGAATTGTTTATTTTCTTCTCATTCTTAGGCGTCGGCTTTAAACTTCAAGTTTGAAACACTGTATCTTCAAAAGGCAGCGGAATTTCACCCAAATACATAAAAACATTGTTGTTTGTTTTGATGTCATCAATCAACTCCTCAATTTGGGACTTGTATTTTAGGGAGACCCTGTATATATGAAAACTAATATTATTATTATTAATAATAATAATTATAATAATAATAATAATAATAATAATAATAATAATAATAATAATAATGAATGGGACAATTAAAGACATTTAAAAGAGAAAACGAACTCGCTACTTAAAATCAAATTCAGATAAATGAAAACGAATCCGGAATCAAAGATAAAATTAATTATAATGGCAGTGACAATACTGTGGCTTACGCCCGTAATGGGGAATCCAAGTTACATGGTTAAAAGCCAAATCACATAAAACGCCTTCCAACGTGAAGCACTAGCTTTATAGAAAAGTGTAAATGCACCAAGACAAGTCACAATAACAAATGCATAAGCTAACTGTGAGAAGGATACTGTGAAAATGAAAGTTGAATTAAATTTACCCCATCGTATCAACAGTTTTATTCAAGATACTAGGGGAAGCGAAAGGCAAAATTTGTAATATTCTAGCTTTACTTGGGGAGAAAACACTGAAGCAGAAGTTCAAATCCTCTTCTTATTAGATTTGTTATCATTATTTTGCATTTTATATGTATTATTATATACCTTGTAATGAATTTATTTGCACAGGAAGTCTGGAGAAGGACAGGATACGACTTTTCGATTTTTTTTAGGATATCGTCGAAAATGTGTTTTCTGTCCCACGGGTACGGGACTGACTGTATTAGATGGTCCATTTATAATATTTTTACTTTAAATTTTAAATTAATTTTGATGGTGACAGCTGCCCTTTCTTCTACCTTCTGTGCGCACGCCTATGATTTGGATACTTTGTGAGGTTGTGTATATATATAGCGGATGCCGAAGGCGCTGAAGTTGTCTGTCTTGCCAAACAATTTAAACTATTCAATGCCTGAAATTGCTTCCATTTGTAGGACATTTCCAAACCCTATTGTCATACGGTTATTCCGGATAAGGTTACTTCGTGTAATGTCTACTATGAAGAACTCAGAAAGATAGCAACTCACATCAGAGGTTATTTCAAAAGACCATTCCAACATGTATCCAGTTCATTTAAGAAAACACTAATAACCTCAGCTGGAATGGAACTTCAACTTGGGTTTTCCATTACCAAATTAGCACAGTTTCGCCATGCTGGTGCCCTCGGGCTAAGAAATAATTAACAAAATACTCCAAATATTTGTACTGAAAATAAACATCTTTTCTCAAAATATCCAGAAAATGTTCGACTTAGCCCTTGCAGAATCTTATAACTCGCATGTGTAATCTAAAATAAAATGTCTGAAATATCCGGTGTAGTAAAAAGTAATCCATTATTTTTGCATGACATTGAAGGCTTGACTTACCATAGTTAGAATGATCCGATTTAGGTCACATATGCGCCGTTTTGTTCGATAACGTGTTGCCATTTGGAACGTAATATCATGATGCCTCTCTCATAGAAGCCCTTGTCACTATTGGCAAAAAACTGAGACAGTCGATTTTCACAAGCCTCTCTTGAAGCGAATTTTTCACCAGCAAACGTGTTCGCCATGGACAGGAACAGATGGTAATCACTCGGTGCCAGGTCCGGACTATAAGGTGGATGCATAAGAACCTCCCAACCAAGCTCCCGGAGCTTCTGGCGAGTCACTATCGATGTGTGTGGCCTGGCGTTGTCCTGGTGGAACACAATGCCTTTCCTATTGGCCAAAGCTGGCCGCTTCTGGGCGATTGCTGCCTTCAGACGGTCCAATTGTTGACAGTATTGTTCCGAGTTAAGGGTTTGGCTGTAGGGCAGCAGCTCATAGTTGATAATTCCCTGCCAATCCCACCAAGCACACAGCAAAACTTTCCTGGCCGTCAATCCTGGCTTGGGCACCGTTTGCGCCGGCGCACCGCGCTTCGACCACGACCGTTTTCGCGTGACGTTGTCGTAAGTGATCCACTTTTCATCACCAGTCACTAACCGCTTCAGAAATCGGTCGCTTTTGTTGCGATTCAGCAGCGATTCGCAGATGGAAATTCGGTCCATGAAGTTTTTTTGCGTTAACTCGTGTGGCACCCATATATCAAGCGTCTTTGTGTATCCAGACTTATGCAAATGGTTCCACACGGTTTTTTGTGCAATGTTTAGCTCTTGGGCAATCGAAACAGTGCTTACATGACGGTCGGACGCGACAATGTCCATGATTTTATCGACATTTTCGACACTTGGCCTTCCAGTGCGTGGTACACCTTTGACGTCAAAATTACCGGAACGGAATAGACGAAACCAAAATTGCGCGTGATCTTCTGATACAGTATCAGGACCATAAACACTATTCACATTTGCAGCCGCCTGGCTTGCGTTTTCGCCTTTATCGAAGAAAAACTGTAAAATATAGCGTATTTTCTCTTTGCTAGTGTCCATTTTGACGCGCGCTCACAGAACACTGTGTCCACTGATCACAACTATCTGAAAAGTGTTTGTAGTACGCAATCTCATCGTTTGAACGCCATCTCGTTGAACCCGATCGGAAAATACGACGCGAGATGCAGATCACCGAAGCCATCTATTGGCAAAATAATGGATTACTTTTTACTACACCAGATATATAGACTTTGATTGAGGATATCAGTAGCCTTTATTATCTTCATAGTTCACGAAAGTGAATGAGAATATAAGTAGACTTTCTTTCTCCTCTAGTCGAGGATAGGTATGACAATAACAGAAGACTATTTTTCTCCCATAGTCAAGGAAAGGATTGATAATATAAGTATACTTTCTTCCACCCTTAGTCGAGAAAAGGATGGAGAAAATCAGAAGATTATCTTCGTCATATAGTCGAGGATAGGATTGAGAATATAAGTAGACTGTCTTTCTCCCCTACTCAAGGATAGGATTGAGAATATTGGTATACTTTGTTTCTCCTCTAGCCTAGGAAAAGTTTGAGAATATTAGTAGATTTTCTTTCTCCCATAGTCGAGGAAAGGAACTGTTGTATAACTAAAAGCATTTAAAAAGATAAAATACACTTCTGTTTTATACATTTTAAAATGCAATTGAAATGAATATATATTATAAATGAAGCATCAAGATACACGTTCGCCAATGGATATTAACACAAGTGAAATATCAGCATTACTGGCATTTGGAATGTAACGAACTCTAAAGCTTATGGAACTCGCAAGGCCATTGCCGCAGTAACAAACGATTACTTTTGGATTCTATCCTGGGCAATATCAAGCCAATTTTAATCATGAAAATTTTTCTCTCGAAAATCCCTTGTAAAATCGTCAACGCAACGACGCCCGGTGTTTCCAATGTTCTATTTGCGTCCAGGTTACGAACCAGGATATAATATATACATATATTCTATTCATTTGAGATACATGGCCTGATCATATCAGTTGTCCTATTTCATTATTATTATTAATATGAAATATACACTCGCACAATTTTATTAGAAAGTAGAAGTTCCATGAACTTGATGAAAAAATATCTTAGTTTTGTTAAATAAATAGAAACTTGTAGCTTGAGAAAAGTGACAAAGAAAAGAATATATATGAGCACAGTTTGAATATGAATAACGATAATTAAAAAGAACTTACATTAGAATCAAGTGTTAGGGGCTAATATAGTTACATGAATGCAGCACCGTATTGACAGATACAATTACTCTATGTTTATATAAATATATATATATATATATATATATATATTTCCTAATAACTCATTTAGTGTGGCGTTATGACATTGGCTTCCATAGTGATATCAATTATCAGGTACACGCACACACTTCACCAAATCACGCGAGATTGTTGTGCCTGTGTGATGGAAGATATGGATTCCTTATGAAGCTAGGGGCATAACAGATGTAAAGTTGACTTTAATTTCTGAATAATATGAAACAAGTATCATCATCACTTGTGAATATAAAAAAAAAGTTCTTCCTGTTGATACGAACATTTAACACCACGCATTATCTTAATTGTTTCCGGCTCAAAGCAGAACACGCAGATAGCATACAGAAGATTTTGAAAATTATATTTTTACTCATTGAAAAAATAACGTTTTGGTTTGTTAACTTTTGTAAACTTGTATGTCAACGTATGCGTTTATGGAATTCACTGTGTATAGTACGTATGTATGCGTGTGTGTGAATGTCTTTGTGTGTGTGTAAGGGTGTTGGTGTGTGTGCGTGAAAGATAAATTAGAGAGAAAGTGAGTGTGTGTGTGTTAGAGAGAGAGAGTGGCTGAAAAAGAAATTTAATAGAGAGTGAAGAGGATATACCTTGAGGAGAAAGAAAACGAGAAAATATAGAAATAGAAAGAAAGAAAATTTGTGTCTAGATAAGGGAAAAGTAACGCAGAGACGGACAAATAGAAAGAGCGGAGGATAACAGATAACAGAGAAAAAGATGGAATAAGTGTGAGAGAATCAAATTAGGATTGATAGCGAAAGCAAGATAATAAATTTAGGGAAAGGAAAAAGTAAAGGGAAACAAGAAAATTATAGGAGAAGGAAAAGAGTGAAAGTGAGAATAAAAAGGAAAGCAAAATGGAAAGGCACAAACAGGAAGAGAAAACATATAGAAAGGAAGATAATCAAAGAAAGAATATTAATACCACGTGGCAGGAAGAAATTAAGAAAGGAAGAATAACGTTTAACAGAGAGCACAAGAGTAGCGGGAGGGAGACGACGAGAAAATAATAATGAGTAGAGTAGAGTAGAGTAGAGTAGAGAAAAGGAATAAAACAGAAACAGAGAAGGATAAATAAAATAAGAAACTCACAGTAGAGATTGTGATAGAATATAAAGAGACAGGAATAGAGAAAACGACGGACAGAAAGGAGGGGCCAAATGAGAGAAATCCAGACGTAGAAGCGAGAGGACAAGAAAAAAAACAATAAGAAGAGGTGGAAGAGAGAGTGAGTGATAACAAGTAGGAGGAACTAAGAAGGAGAGAGAAATTGAAATGATAAAATAGCAAGAAATAATGAGAGAGAAAAGGACATACAGGAAAGCCAAGAATAAAAAGAAGGTACTGTAAAAGAAAGAGAATAAGATGGGGAGTATTCGAGGGCACGAGAGAAAGAAAGAAATGAAGAGAGCGTTTAAGGAACAGTGAGAAGAAAGAAGGAGAAGACGAAACGTGAGATAAGGAAAGATGGTAAGAGAGAAGAGGAGAGGAGATTTGCATATGAGAAAGTATGGAGGAAAGATTCACAGGAAAACAGGTTCAGAGACTGGAATAGAGATGACTAGAATTGAATATAGTGAACGAAAGAGAGAAAGAGAGAGAGAGAGAGAGAGAGAGGATAGATAGGATATTGTTAAGAGACAGAGAAATAAAACATGTAAGAATCTGTTAAAACTTCCAAAGGGAAATGGTGAAAATAGAGAAATGGATACGGGGAGAAAGAAGGAGAAAATGAACAAATGGAAAGAGAGGAGAGATACAAAATGAGATAAAATGAGAAAGAAGAGTAAGAATATCAGTAAAAAGCAGACGTACAAAGCAGACGTACAAAGACAGACGTACAAAGAAGAATAGAGTAAAGGGTTGAAGGGATTAAGACTGTTAAATATATAAATAGAAAAAGAAAGAAAGAAGGACAGCAAGAAAAAGTAAATGAAAAGTGAAGAAAGTGATAAATACATAAGTAGATAGACATAAAGAGAATCGTGGAGTGACAGAGAGACGAGAAGAAATAGATAGTTAAATGATGATAGAACGAGTAGGAGAAGACAGAGAGAGTTGAGTTCAAAACAGACTTCGTTGTGGACATTTGTGAACGTGGTTTAATTAACCTAAGGAAGAAATACAATAGAAAGGGAAGTGATTTCGTTATAGAGTATTCTCCAATTTCTGCCTTTTATACGTGCACTGTGGAGACATCTACGTACAATTAATTTGACTTCGAAAGTCAATTGTTTTGTTAGATCCCTGCATTTCGGCCTAGTCTGGGACCAGCTCTATCCGACCCAATTTAACATAATCATTGTCATATATTATGTGCACTCTTATATCTTTACCATATTGTTTGTTTTTCTCCTTTTTCCTCGAGATAGAAAGCTGATTGATTGTGTCATATCCATGACATGAACGAAATATTAAGAAATTAACAAATTGTAGTTTAGTGCATCATTTTAAACAATAAGGCTTTTCTGATCACCGTTTTGGAGTGAAACCAAACTAAGAATTACACTTTCTTTTTCTTAAGGCATTAAGTAAAATTATTTAATTGATGTTAACTTGTTTACGCGCCGTACTATCATTCCCATAATACTTGAATGTCGTAGCTGCTATACCGTAGGTAATATTACAACATGTTTCCTCTAAAAGTTGTTTCATTTTCACTCCTTGTTCCAAAGAAGTGAATATATACCCCACTTTCCATTTAAAATTTTTATGTTGACCCCTCGCATGGGTATTCCCTGTCCGCCACTGATACTGGAAATAATGTCATTTGATTTGCCATATGCAACTTAATAATTCACTCTTTTATTTCAAAGCTCTATGTGAAATAGGAGCCGAGATATTTGAGGTGAAAGTTCCGATGATGAATGCAACTATCATCTCAATGGAGTCAGGTGCTTCTAAGCTTTCAAGGAATTAAAGTTAAAATATGTCTGAAGTAAAATAAAAAATGTATTATCTAAAAGGTAAATAACACTAAAGCGATGTTTATTGTAAATCTATTCAATAAAGTACATTGATTAACATATACTTAAAATATTTCATTCCTTTTTAAACAACAACATGCCAACACTCAATATATTTCATTTATAATAATTTTCAAGTTGTAGATATTCAGTTCATGAAGATAACCCACAGTGTAGCTGACATGCAGTTCTTCATAGCTTAGTCTCTGTAGTGGTTGATGGGATCAACGCTTTGTTTTCTTGTAAATGCTTGGAGGTCATTTCTGATGTCAGTATTCAATTTGAAACATCTGATTAGGAATATATATATATTCATATTCAGCCGTTTTCTATCCACTGCTGGATGAAGGCCTCCCCCTTTTCTTTCCACATATCTCGGTCTGCTGATATCCTCATCCATGTAGCTCCTGAAAAACGCTTAATTTCATCTACCCATCTTACATTTGGACGTCGTCTCGGTCGTTTCTTTTCTCTAGGAATCCACTGAAGTACATTTGTCGTCCACCTTCCATCTGTTCGTCTAGATATGTGACCAGCCCATCTCCACTTCATCTTCTTCACAGTCTTGATTACATCCTCTACTTTTGATTGTGCGCGAATCCATTCATTTCTCTTCCTGTCCCTCCTGCTTATTCCTAGCATGCACCAATCCATTGCTCTTTGTGTGACTCTAAATCTTTGAGTCGTTTGCGCATTCAATGTCCAAGTTTCGCAGCCGTACATCATTACAGGTAAGACACATTGATTATAAACTTTACGCTTCAGACACATTGGTAGTTTGCTTTTGAAAATAAAGTGTAGTCTTCCAAAAGAACTCCACGCCATTTTACATCTTCTGTTTATTTCATCAGCCAACTTTGCATTCGATGTTTTAAGCTGGCCTAGGTAAACATACTCTTCAACTATGTCTATTGTCTCTCCGTTAATCTTCACTTCCTTCTTTGCAGCATGTTGGTTGTACATTACCTTTGTTTTACTTAAGTTCATTTTAAGGCCTATTTTTGAACCCTCGTTACCCAGTTCTTCCATTCCGGTTTGCAGTTCTTCTGCACTTGAAGCAAACAGGACTATATCATCAACGAACCGTAGGTGATGAAGATATTCGCCATTAATTTTAATTCCAACTTAATCGCAGTTTAAATTTTGGAACACTGTCTCTAGGACCGCACAAAACAGTTTTGGAGAAATTGAATCTCCTTGCCTTACCCCTTTTCAAACTTTAAATTTTTCACTGTCTTGATGCAGTCTAATGACAGAAGTGGCAGTCGAGTAAATGTTTCACAGTAACTTGATGTATGCACTTTCGATGCCTTGATGTTCAAGTGATTTAAGTACTGCTCACAAGGAGACCGAATCGAAAGCTTTTTCAAAATCTATGAATCCCAAACATAGCGGAAGTTCATATTCATTAGTCCTTTCCATAACTTCATTCAATGTTTGTATGTGGTCCATTGTGCTAAATCCACGACGAAATCCGGCTTGTTCCCTTCCCTGGTTAAAATATAAGTCTCGTTCAATACGATTCAAAATAACTTTGGTGAACATTTTGTATAGGACTGACAGTAAACTAATTGGTCTGTAGTTTTCGAAGCGTTCTTTGTCCCCTTTCTTGTACAACAAAATGATAACGGCATTGTTCCAACTTGAGGGTATTTCTCTCTTCCTCAGGCACATTGAGAATAATTTAACAAGTTCCTCTTTCATTTTTTCACCTCCCCATTTAAACATCTCTGCTGTGAGTCCATCTTCTCCTGGTGATTTTCCGTTCTTCATCCCTCGAAGTACTTTATCAACTTCTTCTTTCATTACGTCTGGGATTCCACTAACTTCTCTCCTCTCGTGTTTCTTTTGCCAAATCCAAAGTTTCCCACTTTCGCGTCACTGCTCTGCTTGGTTAATACTTTGGAATTGAAGTCTCCCATTACAATTTTGTAATGCGATTTGCTACTATTCAAAATCTTCTGGATCTCCTCATATAGGTCTTCGACTTCCTTCTCTGGGTGCGAGGTTGTTGGTGCATACACTTGTATAATTTCCATACTGTATCTCTTGTTAATCTTTATTACTACCCGTGCGATTCTATCTGAAATTCTTTCAATTTCTGTGATCCGTGACTTCAGGTCTTTATTAATTATAAAGCCAACGCCTGTCGCTTTTCCAGTTTCTGTTCCTTTGAAGTAGAACGTGTGTCCTGACGGTAGTTACAACTGTTCTTCATTCTTCCTCCACACTTCTGATAGTCCTATGA
>JAGDQP010027953.1:1706-24538 GCA_022664845.1 Lepisma saccharinum
TAATATATTATGGCGAAGGCTAAGCTACACGCCAAGGATCTGTTTGAAACTCAGATCTACAATCTAAAATACAAATGACGTCTCCATATGCTACTTTTAAACCTAATTCTGATGTTCCCATTCTCTGTAACCATATTCGTTCTGTTGTATACATATCACGAAGGAGGGGGTTAAACCATCTGCGAAGGATCTACCTTTCCCGTCATACTATTGTTCTGTCTATACCCGAACTTACTTGATTACCTATCTATGTCCACTGCTCCTTTCTTCAATCGGATATATACGTAATATATTATGGCGAAGGATAAGCTACACGTCAAGGATCTGTCTCTTTGCGATTAACTCGACACGGTACATTTCATTACGTATTACCACATGTCATTTTACCATATGTGATTTTCCTTTGACTAAAATGTTGCTGGGGGCCCCACCATTGCATTATCTGGGTCCTTACCTGCTCTTTTCATAGCTTAGTTCACTTTATTGGTTCGCTCCTCTGTACATTTTTCGTTTTTTTTTAAACTGACACTCTAAGCTTCATTTGTGGTAGTCTTGACATAAACTCTAATTGTTGAAACAAAATCTATATATTTTGTCCTTTCTAAGTGTTTGTTGTATCATTGTCTATTCATGGTTCCTCTGTGTTGAAAAGACAAAAAGAACTGGCATGCAAAGATGGGTGTGATCTAACAAAACCAATTTATCTTTCATTTTCTTCGTATGTTAATTCATCCTGTTTTATATGTGCGTGTCAAGATATATATACATACATACATAATGTATTATCCTTTCCATTTCCATCGCTGTCAGAGAGCTCCCTCATGAATTATTAAAATCCCCTGATATACGCTTAGATACTACTACCTGTGCTTCCATCTGGTGGGGGAAAAAAGAACTACAAAAAGAGAGAAAAAAAGTAACATTAAGATGGAAATGAATTGCAAAGTAATTATATATTAAACTGTTGTTTCTGGTTGGCGTGTTCTTTTCTTTTCTTTTTCTTTCTATCTGTTTTTTTGTTTGTGTGTGTGTAAAATAACAAAATAGGCTGTGCAACAGATGAAGAGAAAAAGAGGTATTTTGCTTGTGTGGCGTATACGTTTTAACAGTTTAAAAGAAATGTTTGACCGACTGGTGAGAATAGCTTTGTGTAGTAAGGAATACATCGGTTCGATACCCACGCGTGTCACGAAAAATCAGTATTTTCACAGAATATAAGCAAATACAACTTAAATTTTTCGTATATACATATTACATTATATGATTTGATTTACAGTGAATGTTCCTTGTGTAATTTAATGTAATGGATGGTATTTAACAATAAATACGGTAATATATTACTCTCATTAGTGTACAAAGCTGTTCACTGACATATCTTACATTAATGAACTAACATCTGTATAGTAATTTAATAACTGAATTTTAACTGCTTATCCGCTATTAGTGTTGTGTTATTGATTGAACACAGGCAATAGGGTTGGAGAAACAGTAATTACAAGTATTTAATTAAGACTTGCAGTAAGATATAGTGCTTTCAGGGGACTATTCATTACATATAGGATGTAATTATGTCATTTTTATAGCAAAAAATATGTGGTTAGTTTAAAACACTAAATAATTGTCCATTATGCCCCCCCAGCATATAGCAAAACAAAAGGTGTGTACTGTATATAGCTTACATTCAAAAGGTTAATCATCCATGTGAAGGAGTATCCTGAGAAGGTAGGCAATTTGCAATATTTCTATGGGTAAGTGTACTCCTTGACTACTCAGGATTCTCTGCAGCAACATGAGAAAGAGTCCACTATCAATGCCTAATATGGAAACAGACTCACGTAAATACACCAAAGTTACCGAAACCGGAGGAAACGGGGTGATTTATAGTTAACGAAGAGCTGAAACCCATTCTAATGACATTGGGCAGTGTTCCGAATACTTGTTTAGATGTTGCATATTGTGCTTGTAAGAAAGGATGTACAACACTGAGGGGTGGTTGTAGAAGCAGTAACAATGTGTGCACTTATGACTGCAAGCGTGCAAAAAGCAATGTTATATGTACCAACAAGTACGATACGTAAATGACTTGCGTTGAAATTACTGTAAGGGGTATTGTACGTAAGTATTGTGAACATACAATTGCAGTAAAACTTGGTATTAGATAAATTTAGTTACCGCCAGCTATTGGAAATTACTCGACTGACACATCACTCCATCAAGACTCTAAGGAGGGCGGACCTTCAAAATGTTTGTCATTTTATTTTTAAGTACGTTATTTTGCAGTGCCACTACACTATTTTGAAATGTACTTGGCTGAAATTTCAATTAGGCATATATTTGTTAGGAAGATCCCAACATTACGGCAAAACCGTTTTCGCAAGTAATACTCAAATACCTAATTATTATTTTCATGGTTCCTCAAACAATCTATCATTACTCTTACGTAGTCATTATTTTTCGAGAATTGATATCTAATAAAATAATTGAAGTATGTAACACTCATTCTATTATTTCATACCTAGAAAATGTGATAAGATTTTTTTTTATTCAAAGCATATTTAAAAGGCATGCTGTAGAAATTTTTAAAGAAATTAGTTCCAGGTGTGATATCTGAAAATTTTCATTAGTATTTTAAGTTTGCAACACTAGCATGTACAAACTTTGCAATAGTCACGACGGTTATAATCATTTTAATTGCGGTGACTAATAATTACATAATAGCTAAAAATTATGTTTTATATTGTACTATACAAAACATTTCACACCTCCAGATTTGATAAAATATATAGTTGGCAACCCTGATACAACAAAATCCAAGGGTTAAAAAATCAGGCAACAATGTTTTCTGAATTCAGCACACTTCATTAAGCATGGATAGGTTGCCTAAAATTCACCAAAAATGCCGTCGGGGGTTAAATTTCCTGAAATTTCATCTAGTCTATAATGGAAATAGTGAATGAAGAAATCCAACCGTTGTTTTACGAATTTACGTAATCTGAAACGACAAGTGCTTAGTAATTGAAGTATGCATCTTGTAATTGAAGATTGATGCTTAGGAGTTGCAAATAAAAAATTGAAACAGAATAAATTTTAAAATTCTATTTTTATATTTGTCGGAAATAGTTTTGTAACAAAAAAAAGTTTTTTTTTGTTTTTTTTAAACATGTCGGTTTATTTAAACAGCAAATATTTATTGCTTTACGCTGCTGATAATCAATGTAATCATCAGTATTGGAGTTAAAATTATCAGACATTCATCCCAATTTACCTCAGTGAAGAAAATGCACCCCAATCCCGACGGTACAATTTTTGCCGCCATCGGCCCGGCGTCGGGGATGTGACAGTCGGGAAAAAGTCGCATTTAAAGGCGAGCCACCGGCGGCCCGACGCCAAATGGGCGCGTTAGGAAAAAATCCTGTTGTCAAAATGGCCTAAAGAACGAAGCTAGGAGTGATCTAACTAGCATAAACTGATCCTTGAAGTGTACCAATCACACCAGTACATTTTGTGAAAATGGTTGGCAAAAGGGCTAGAAAGTTTTTTTTTTTTGCCTCCCTTGTCCCGACTATGGGGTTGGGATATGGTTGGGACTGAGGAAAATGCCGACCATGTCCTAAGAAGGCGGGAATATGACGGCAAGAATAGTCGAGAAGAAGGCGGGCCACCAACTATCTGAGACAGTCAGCAGAAAACAATTGCAATTAAAATCAGTGATAGTCA
Source organism: Lepisma saccharinum (assembly GCA_022664845.1). Classification (NCBI taxonomy): domain Eukaryota; kingdom Metazoa; phylum Arthropoda; class Insecta; order Zygentoma; family Lepismatidae; genus Lepisma; species Lepisma saccharinum. Next base: position 5,424 of record JAGDQP010027953.1, read on the forward strand.
CGATACATCTACAATAGTCATTAATTTCTTCGTTATAGAGATGAAAAAATCAATTGCAAATGTCAGTTAGAATCGGGCTTTACTCGGCACTTGTTTTGAACCCGACTCTACACCGACGATAGAAATGTGGGCGGAAGCATTTGTATGGGCCGAATTCTGGCCGAGGGCTGTAACTCTCTAATATTAAAATATGCTTATTACATTAAAACATTTATCTCTTAATTTCATTCGTCTTTTTACAGAAATATATAGTGAAAAATATAAAAAAATAAGCAAGTAAATACAGGTACAATGAAACTAACTACATTTTTCATGTTGTCGTTTGTGTTGAAAACATTGAATTTTAAACTATATTTCAACGAACACTTAATTTCGTTAATAGGGCGTTAATCTATGACATAGATTTCGCTTTATGTGTGTTTTCTAGGGCGACATATTACACTTATTGAGAAATAAAAATTTAATAGTGCAGCGATGATCAAGGTAATAAAGAAGAAAACTGCACATAACAAAGAAAAAAGAAAAGTATTCTTTATTTTTATTTGTACATGATGGTGAACAAAGCTTAGAAACTCCATTCTAGACTGCCTGTTATTACAGATACCGTAAAAGAGTAGCAATCTCACAATGTGGATCCATGGATGAGTGGATAAGATGACGAGCTACCAACGAGAAGTGCAGAACGTTCCTGTATTCGAGCCCCACAGCAGCCACCGAAATTAATTACTGTTGGAATTATTACACCGTAAATCATAATGAGAACAACGGATAAAATGAAAGTAACTGTATGTACCAATAGACAGTATTCATGCTTTGTTTTGACCAATTAAACAGTTTCTTCTAGCAATATGCGGGCCGTCCTAGCTGTGCCGACGGGGCAAACGCCTGGTGCCTGACTGTGACTGTCGGGGTTTGGGCGGGAAATGGTTGGACCGACACCGGCCAAAATGAACGTTTTTCTGAAAGATTTTTGCTGCCTTTGGGGTTGTCGGCCCGACGATCGGGAACCGAGTGCGCCCCGACCCTGACCGGCGTCGGCTCAGCGGAGGGCCGACCTTATTTTCTCCATTGGGTAGCCTTACGAGGAAAATGATGGGATTATTAATGCATTCACTGCCACATTGCAACGTCTTCTATATCTTCATCCTGGCGAACATAAGGAATTAACTAAAGACATATGAACTGAAATTATTTGGTGTAGTTTCTAATAAAATATTAATAAACCTCCAGGAAACTAAAGAAAGATTTTGAATTATAGGAGGAATTTAAGTTCCTAGAGATAATACTACTTTGAAGACATCTTTGCTATAAACTGGAAAACTATGAATTCTTGCCGATATATGCTCTAATCCCGTATACAATACGTTAATTTCTAATTACGGTATTATTCAAGGAAGATATTAATTTTTGATCATGATTACCGTCCGCAAAAATCAATTATCTTTCCTTCAAAGTTCCGAGAAATAACCTGCTTCTATTCAAGAACAGAGATATACAACGTTGTATGTTTGCTTTTACTAGTATATTGTGTTTCACTATAAAAACTAAGGGGAATTGCTCCCTCATGATCCGGGCTCCAAGCCTTGCCCTGTACTGTGACAACATACATAAATGCAGACAGTTGGGAACAAAAAATATTTTGTTATATGCACATTTAAAAATACTTGTATAAATCCATACTCTTGTAAACAAACAACTACATTCTTCTAATGATTCTTTTGCACTAGGGCTATGAGAAGTATTATTTCAAATTATATCATAACGATGACAACTGGGTGATTGCGTACAAAGAACCACCGTACGTTTGATTGTGTCGAATATGTATACTCAAAATTTGGTGCGGATACACTGAACTGTTCGAAAGTAATTTTAAATATTTAATTTTTAAAATGCATTGTTACCACTGTCAACTGTGGGACCTGAAGTACATCTATGACGTGTCCCAGTACGTAAATACTAAATTTGTTACTGATACGTTCAACGATATGGAGGCAATTGAAAATTTAATTTTTAAATTGGTTGGTAACATTAACAACTGCGGTGTCGGAAGTACATAATCCACATATATGCCGAATTTAGTAAATCAATGCGGATAGATCCAACGGTAACAACTATGAAATACAGAATTTTAAAAATGGATTGGCAACACTGACAACTACAGCGCCTGGAGTGCCTGTATGACCTGTAACAAATAGTTAATGCACATGTTTCCAAAATTTACTGTAAATCAATGCACACGTGTAGATTTGTATTAATAAAGACCTTTCTGTTGGTTGAATCTTAAAATAGGTTGGTAACACTGACAACTGGGGACACCCAAAACTTTCTCCCTTTGGGCTGAATGATGTTTAAGCTAAGTTTGGTGCAGATATGGTATCAAACAAATTTTAAAAATAAGTTGGCAGCACTGAGAACTGGGCAAACAGAATACCTCACATATAACAAAAATTATTTGTAAATTTACTGTATCTAGGGTTTAATTTATGTTGTATTTCTTCTTTGTTTCCTATATAAAAGACATCAGCGGTATTACAAGTTGCTGCCTTGGAAAAAAATAGAAGAAAAAACGAACGCTTATGCTATTTTCTTTTTAAAAAAACGAACGTTTTTATTTACACGCTAGTCGGGAACCGTGGAAGGTTAACTGAAGATTACTTCTCGTCTGGTGAGATTGGAAGTCTCTGAGGGCGGTTCGCGCCCCCTATTAAAGAAATTCCGGAAAAACCACTGATTGTATTACTCTGGTTTATATTCCAACAACTCCCGAACAAGATAATTCCGAACAAAAATATTATTGTGAAGGGAAGAAGCTTCACCATTACCATCCTGAGGCTGAAGATAAGTGACATTGGAAAGACTCAAGAAATGGACAGTGAGCAACATCTTGAATGTCTGTCTTTGCTGCGAGGTCGTAGAGCTAAATCATGTCAAGAAACGATAACAGATGGTTCGTGGATTCTCCTGGAGTAAAATATTCCAGAGGTAAACCAGTCCGACGTTCGGATCTCCGGGTGCGGACTGCTTTAGGCGGATCCAAGAACAGGATTAAGGAAGGTCTTAGAATAGGAAAGTTGGAACGTACAAACGTTCTACAAAACGGGAGCTCTGTAGGTGGCGGTACGCGAGACCAAAAAGTACGAGATTCAGCGGCGTATTTTCCATGAATGCAAGGCATGCATTGCATGCCTTCGGATTCTAGTTTATTTATTTTATTATTTTCCAAGGAGAAAGCAGAAAAGATTTTGAGAAATTACGGAACTTCACCTGATATCCTAGATCAGAACCCGTTATAAGAAAGCTGGCAGCTGGCACTCGCTGGCAGTAAGTAGTTTAGTAAACTGTTCATGTGTGGCGCTGCAGTATTCTCGTCTATCTATGTGGGCGTCTACTCAAGATCTTTGTCGTCCGCTTGCCTGTAAACGTGTGTTTTATTGGGCGAAAGACGCGGGAGAAATCCGAAATGCATGCAAAGCTAAAAGTTGCATTCAGCAAAGTTGCCACCTAGAGAGAGTGTGTGTTGCAGCGCCGTCAATGTATGTGAAATTCCACAAAATGTTTGCGTGTAGTGGAATTCTGTGTGGAATATGTGTGGATTTTCAGAAAAATCACAAGATAAACTTCTAAATGTTATATACTCATATTTTCTTGACTTTACTGAGGATACTTCCTATTTTCGCCTTTCATCTAGAAAAGGATAAAAGTTATGAAGTAACGTAATTGCTTCCTCCTTAGTGGTAGCTGTAATTTCCGTGAGCGGCAACAGATGATCAAATTCTTTCTTGCTCTCTATGTCTTCTGTATACATACCGCGCCATCCTATTCTTTTTCTGTAGGAAAATTTAATTTAACACCAAAACGAGAAGAAATTATCACCTTTTCGGTTCCAGTTTTCGCATAAAAACTGGCATGCTTTTGAAACATTTGTAGATCACCTGTGAAACTACCATGTATCGAACTTCGTTACTCGAGGTCTATGACAATAAGAAGGAGGGAATTGCAAGTTTGTAAAGAGCAATTAGATGGAAGTCATCTCTTATTCCCATACATAATTCTTAATAATAATAATAATAATAATAATAATAATAATAATAATAGTAGTAGTAGTAGTAGTAGTAGTAGTAGTAGCAGTAGTAGTAGTAGTAGTAGTAGTAGTAGTAACATTGCATGTCCAACCTCAAAAGTCAGGATACGCCACTGACGAGATTGACATATCAGCGATAGATGAAATCCGGTGGGAGGGTCCAGATAGCATCCAACAGGGCAAATACACTTTCTACTACAGACGAACACAGTCTCATAGGGCCTAATTCCGGAACAAGATTCCTCATTAAGAACAATGCCCTTCCGTCGGTTCAAAACATAGAGTTCGTAAATGAAAGACGATCGTACGTTACGATACGTACTCGATGGTGCAACACGGTTTAAATAAATGTTCATGCACCAACCGAGAAGGCTGATGATAACGACAAAGATACATTTTACGAAGAGCTAGAAAGGTCACTTGACCAATTACCGAAGCATAATACAGAAATTGTGTTGGATGACTTCAACGCAAAGGTAGGTAGGAAGGAAAAATTTATACTTTCTCTAGACAAATGCAGCCTTCACGAAATCAACAACAACGATGGAGAAAGACTGATAAACTTCGAGATTTGGAGAAACCCACTAGTAAAGAGCACAAACTTTGAACAAAAAGACATACACAAATACACATGGATATCGCCAGATGGCAAAACTCTCAACCAGAGCGATCACGTATTAGTAAATAGACGAAGAAACACAGACATAAAATACGTTAGGTCTTACATAGGAGCATAAGGTGACGCCGACCATCAGTTAGTTATCATCGCGAACTGAGTAAGCAAAGGATCAAAACAACTTAAATTCGAAGTTAAATGATTAGATAATCCGAGCGTCAAAGCAGATTACAACTCGAAATCTAAATCTTAGTCGACTTGAAAAATAAAGATGACATTAATTATGAAATTGATATAAGAAAAATGTGGGAGGCAATTCGTGATGTAGTAAAGAGCGCAGCGAAGGAACGTGTCGGTGAGAAGAAACAGCAGAGAATTAAACATTGGTTTGATGAAGAATGCATCAAGCTTCATGAGGAATGAGGACAAGAACGACAACGATAGATAAGTAACAAAAGCGAGGCAAATACGAACCACTACAGTAACGCAAAACAAAGCGCCACACGGGTGTTCAGAAACAAAAAGCGAGAATATCTGATGCACAAGATTTATACAAAGAGTTTCTATACTCATTAAGCAAAGGTTACCAACTCATGTCATGGAAGATTAAAAATGAACGCGGACATCTTTAGGCGCATTCGGCTAAAATTATCGATGTGTGGAAAAGTTATTTCGACGAACTCTTTAACGTACACAACGGACATGAAACAGATGAATTTGATATTTATACTGCAGAACTGCTGATCCCCGAACCTGGCAAGATCTAGGTCGAAATGTCGATAAAGAAATTGAAACACTTCAAATCACTGGGACTAGACAATATTCCAACCTAATTAATTAAAATGGGAAGAACAGAACTGCATAAATTGATTTGTGCTATATGAAGAAGGGAGGATCTTCCAAAGGAATGGAAAATTTCAATAATAGTTCCGAATTATAAGAAAGTCGATAAATCGGACTGTAATAACTACCATGTCATCTTATTACTCCCAACATATTACAAAGTATTGAGAAATATACTGCTAACTCGCCTAAACGTATATGTAGATGAAATAATTGGAGATCACCAATATAGATTGAGAAGAAATATTTACACGTTGGGCCAGATTTTGGCCTTGAGACAAATTTGGGAGAAGAAATGGGAATACAACTGGGCTGTTCACTAGCTATTTCATTGACTTTAAGAAAGAATATAATCTTATCAAAAGGGAAAACTTACACAATATCCTGGTACGATTTGGAATTCCGAAAACATGTTGAACTAGTGAGTATGTGTATTAGCAACCCCATAAGTAGTAATACGGATAGGTCGGTAATAGTAATACGGTACCCCATATCTCAGTTTCGAGGTTCACAACGGACTGAAACAAGGTGATGTCTTATCATTACTGCCTAACTTTACGATTCTAAACATAAACGAGGACAAAAAGGGACTAACATTGAATGGTTTGAATTAATTTTTCGTGTACGCGGTTGATGTATACTTGATAGGAGATCATATGGATGCATTACAAAGTAACACCGAGATCTACTTACGAGAGACATCTACAGATAAACATAGAGAAAATAAAATACATTATAACAAGCCGAAACACAGGAAATGAAGGAAATAGATACATAACAATTAAGAATGAGAACATAGAGTGTAATGGGAAATTCGAGTTGTGTAATACTCGAGTTGTAAATTCGAGTAATAATTTTTTTATTTATTTTTTTTTTATTATTATTATTATTATTATTATTATTATTATTTGGTTGTGTATTTTGTTAATTTCCCTATTATTTTGTTTTATGTTTTCAACTTCAATTTAATCTTCGGTTACAGAATATCAGGAATTCTGTGCTTCAACGTTTATTGATGTAGTTTAATATTTTTGCGACAGAATTTGTATTTGTAGTCATTTTCTTTTTCAATCTGTGTATGTGTATTTTTGCTTTCAGTTGTAAAAACCGCTTGCTGAAAACTAATTTTTCTTTGTAGTTAGGGAAGAGGTCAAAGTTATTTCGGTACATTCTTAACAGTACTTGGATGGAAAGTTTGTGCCGGGGAGAGAAAGCGGGAAGTATCTGAATGTCCATTGGCAGTGCTTTTTTTAGTTAGGATGGGAGGACTCATTTTTTGGCCAGAGGCCGAAAAGGAATCAAGCGAAAGAAGTGCTAATTGCTGTTTGAGTGAGGTAGTCGTGTGTCGAAGGAGCTGCGGAAAATGTAGAGAAAACAGGGAGTATTTTGTCTGCCAGAGCCGCTCAGAGATCCGCGGCTTGAAGGATCAGTCTTTTAAGTTGAAGAACTCAGTTCTTTCAAAAAAAAATCGTTTATCCAATACACGTTAAAACAAGCCTGTTAATTTGGCACAAATATTCTTGAAAGTGTCGACTGGAAAGTAAGAGTGTTTTTCTTTAATCAAAAGCGTCAGTGTGGCAGCCAGTAGTTTAAAGTTTGGGGGATGTAAGGCCGGAGATGTTCTTGGTATGGGCGTCTAATTGGGGGCCTATATCAGGGATCTCTAATTTGGGGGAGCTGGTTAGAGGCTTTAGCCTTCCGGGATTTAAGCTGTGAAACCGGCAAGCTGGGAGGCCGGAACCAGTTCCGTGCATCATGGTTTTCTTCGAGATAGAATTAAATCCCAAACTTTGTGATAAGGAAAAAGTATAAAATGGGACTGGCTGCGCAGTTACATGAAATTGTTGCAGGCGAAAAGTTGAACGACATTCTTTTGACGCTGCGTGTGTGGGAAGGCTTGTAAAGACAGATGGGAATCGTGTATTGGAACAGGATGTATTTTTCACGTTTAAATTGTGTAAGGAGTCCGCAGTCTCTCGAAAGTAAATTGAAATTAAGTAGAAACAGCTTCAAATCAATTTTATAGACACTTTCAGCATTATATTGGCGTAGCGAAACTGAACGTCCTCTAAGATAGTTTTGACCTCAGAATTGATAAAAGTAGTCGGGAAAAAATTTTATGTTCGATATTCGAAATCTTTAGTGTAAATATCTTAGTTTTCTTGTTTATTAATAATAAAGTAATTAGTAACCATAAATCGTTACACAGTGCGGAGTGTTGTTTTTTTTATTATTATTATTTTATTTAGCGGTAATTCTGGTGTGCGTATGGAATTTTATTTCTTTAGAAAACTGATTGGAGAGAGACCAGAATTCATTAAAGACTGAAACTAATTACTGGTTAAACAATAAAATCAATTGATCATTGTTAGCGTAGACCTCAAACAGAACGCTTGCCGTTAGCGTGATGTTTGTAGATAAGACGAAATTCGAAGCTGAGAGGTCACTAAGTTAAAGTTCCATTAATCCAATCAATCATGTCATTCATACACTTCAAGTCAAATCTTAATTTAACGGTAACAAGAGAAAGTAAACGAATTTAAATACTTGGGAGCATATATAACAAGTAATCAAGAGATCACGAAAGGAATAAAAGGTCGCTTACCATGGGGCAAGGCATGTTTCTACTCAGTTCAGAAACTTCTAACCTCGCGATTATTATCAAGAAATTTGAAATTGAAAATATACAGAACGGTCATTCTGCCGGTAATACTTTACGGTTGCGAAAGTTGGAGTCCGATCCTAACAGATGCACATAAATTACGAGTGTTTGAAAATAAGGTCTTGAGAAAGATATACGGGCCGAAACGGGAAGAGATGATTGGAGAATGTTGGAGACTGCATAATGAAGAACTCCACGGACTGTACGAATGACCACTGTAAAACTAATAAAATCGTGACGACTAAGATGAGCAGGCCATGTATCTCGGATAGGGGAAAAACGAAGAATATATTCCATCTTTGTTGGAAAGCCGGAGGGAAAGGGACCGTTGAAAAAACCTAGATGTTTTTAGGAGGACAATATTAGAAGGGATCTTCGAGAAGTAGGAATGCGTGATGAGAACTGCCTTGATTCTCCCAGAATATGGCAAACGTTTTTATTACTGCGGCGATGAACTTGTGTTTTCCGCAAGCCATAGAGAGAGAGAGAGAGAGAGAGAGAGAGAGAGAGTATTATTAAGAATGTCTAGTAATAACTATATAGCGACGAAAGAGGTTCTAAAAATATCTTAATTATTATTCGAGTTCATTATTCATATACTTGCCTTCGTCTGTCCGAGCTGTCAGCAGAACTGAATTCTGCAACTGCTTCATTTCGCCTGTTTTCACTCTAACATCTTCCAACAGACCCTGGATTTCCTCCACCTGAAGTAAAGTAAAAACTTTAAACAGACAATAATCTAAGTTAACACTCACCGAAGTTGTAAATAATACAGTTGTAAATAATATGTATTGTAAATGCTGTATTGTAAATAATTTTATAATCCATCAGATCAAATATAAATATTATTCTTAAATTTGACCTCGACAAAAAATGCTGATTTCAAACTTTCGCCAGCAAGATAAGAAATGCGTATTCATTCGTTGAAAATTTATGCAACTTATGAATTTCGCTTTTTAAATGTCATTTATTTATTTATCTGTTTTATTCTTCAGTGTCACAGCCAAAATTATAGGTGCTATCGTCAACAAATAATGACAGGGGAACCCGAGTAAAATGGAAAGTACAGAGCAAGTAAATCGAATTCAGAGTACGGAAAACGCTTTTTCTTTTATAAACTGTTACATATATTGAAAGGTAATGGATACTGGACAGGAGACAATACATGCTGGATGCTATGACGACAAAGACCGCCATCTTGAACGCGGCCATCTTGATTATGCTTCAAAATTTTTAAATGGTCATGTGATATATCAATCTGTGGTGGAATGTTCCAAGAAACCCAATGACGAAATCAAGTTTGGCATAACTCTAATCCTGTACGACAGAATGACACGTGAAATTGACCTTTAGAAGGCCACTTTTACCTAGCATTACGCCTGCTTGTAATTGTGACTTTATTTTCCTTTAGTGTATTTAAAACTTTATATAGTGCACTTCATTTTGCGACCATGAGGATCATGTTTTCCAACATAACGGTATCTCTTATGTAGCTGTTTGGTTTTCGTTCCTTCAACTGTTTCAACAAAAATGTTTTTTTTTTCATCATCATCACATTCTCCAAGTGAATTTCACTGTCATTTTGTCGTACAGGATTAGAGTTAGGCCAAAATTAACTTCATCATTGGGGTTCTTGGAACATTCCAGCACAGATTGATATGTCACATGGCCCACTTACCATTTAAACATTTTGAAGCCTAGTCAAGAAGGACTCTTTTAAGATGGCGGTCACTGTCTCATACCATCCAGAATGTATCACCCTCTGTCCAGTAACCATTATTAGTCATTTGCTTTAAATATGTGTAGCACTTCATAAAAGAAAAGGAGTTTTCGGTACTGTACATTGGATTTACTTGCTCTCTACGTTCCATCTTTCTCAGGTTCTCCTGTCGTTATATATTTGGTGATAGCACGTATATTTCTGGCAGTGAAGATTTACCTAGGCACTGTACCTACATACGAGTTTTCATCCAAATCGGGCCCTGACACCTGGCGAGCGCTCCTTGTTAGTTGTGTATTCTCAAATCCGAGGGATGACATGTAGCAGTGAGCTAAAGCTAAATGAAGAAAGTGTTATATACATACATCAAAAAATGCCACGATGTTTTTAGGGTACTTTCTTCATTTGGCCTCATAGAAAGTACACTTCATTTCATGAATGGATATTGGCAAATTACAACAACACACACACAAAGAGAGCGAGGGCCGGGGGTGGGCGAATATAGGTAAGTGTGTGTGTTTAGTTTGACCATTTTCTTTCTCTTTTCTTGGAACCGATATTTCTTCCTTTCTTCTTAAATGTTAGCAAGCAACCTACCTCGAGAAAGAAGTTATCCATGAACCTCTTCTGTTTTGAGACTGCATCTGTGTCATTGAACGTAACCATCTCCTGCCCCGCCTACAACAAAAGAAAGAACCCAAGCTTAAGTTCATAAAATTAATATACTTGCTTCTTAACTAATTAAAGTTTTGATTTCGGGAGGAATTAGGATGACATGCAATGTCAAATGGACGTTCATTTTCTAGGGGAAAATTTAACAAAACTGATAGGTTAGATTTTTTTTATACAAAAAATATATAAAACGTTCATTTTCTAGGGGAAAATTTAATAAAACTGATAGGTTAGATTTTTTTTATACAAAAAATATATTAAAAAAACTTGTAACTTAGAACACTTGCCAAACATTTTGATAATATACAGTATACTGCAAAACAAAATTTCATTTTCCAACATGTTACCAAATCTGATTTTCTGGAAGAAGTACTTTTTCTGCATTTTGTTCACATGATATAATAAAGTGGAAACTAAATCAAGAGTACAAATTAATTTAGACCAAGAAGTAACAAAATTGTGATTTGATGAGTTCTGGAGTTATCAAAACAATTGCCTTTCACATCAAGATCTTTCAACACTTTTATGATAAATTGTTGAGAAGTACAGAGAAAAATCGTGTTGCACTGGCCATGAATGAAACACGCGACTCCCAGTTGCTGGCAGAGTGATTCGTAGTGTAATTGCAAGAACACCCGACTGGTAGTGGGAGATCCGGGCTCGAGCCCTGGTAACTGCGGGAACTATTTTTTCTCTGTAGTTTTGAACATTAATGTAGTCGAGAACTTCAGTTTGTTGTCAAAGTGGGAAGCTCGCGAACTATGGATAAGGTTCAAGTCATGCCCACGTCGGTCATTTTGTTGGCATCTTCTAGTCACATTATTCCAATGTCAGACTGTTACCTTGAGTAAAAGCAAAGGCTGCTTTTTCTCCTCTCCTCTGACGGTGTAAATCCCACGAATCTACATTGTTTTTGGAAAAGTTCATGATATATCCGGTAATATTTCTAAAAAATGTTAGTATTTACAGTTATCAGCAGGAATTCTGGAAAAGCACCGAGTAATTTCTTTTACGTTATTGCAAGGTTTCAGTTTTCCGTTCCAGTGTGATTTGCGCGCATACATAGAAAGGAAAAATTGTATCTTAGCTTACCATGTATACAATACTAATCAAGTGTTTTTTGCCTCCACCTTGATCGCCTATTTTCGCAGAAAATGGAAATATTCTGAATGAATGGGTATTCTGATCCCTAAGTGACAAATAAAAATATGAAACGCGTAAGTCCTGAGAGTAACTTTATGTTAAGGTTCGGACAAGCATTTCTGACACTCCCCACTACCTTCATTTGCTGTTTGTTTGTGACAAGAGCGTCGTCCAGTCGGTAAGACGCTGGATTTCTAACTGCACTACCTATTTTCAGAGTCGCCGTGACTCAGACGGTAGCGCGTCTGACTACGAATCGGGCGGCCCGGGTCCAAATCCCAGACAGGACACTGGAGAATTTTCTCTCAGTGTTCCCATGCCTGGCGCTCTGAGGTATACTCAGCCTCCTATCAAATTGAGTACCAGAGTGTCCTTGGTATTCCTGGGCGCCTTGGGAAGGTAAAGGCGGTCGAGCGTGGGACTGATCACCCCACCTCACTTCATACCGTAGGTCAAGAAAATGTGGAGCGCTACCTCCACATCCCCCATGCACCGTTTACGGCGCGTCCGTATCGCACAGGGGATAGTTTTACCTTTTACTGCCTATTTTCAGATCTCGCTTCACGGTTCATTTTTCCCCCTTTTACTGCAAGTATCGGTGAGAAACTGAATGATGTTTGGTTTTTATTAGTCAAGTTACTGGAAATTTCCAGACAACTAGGTTGCCTAACTTTCTCGAGGAATGTTTTTTTTTCACAGTGAAATGTGTATAATTACACATTCACTGAGGGTATAATTATCACCTGGTTATATTTATGATATCCCTTTTAGGAAACAACAACAACAGCTGCTCAGCATTAATTGTTCGTTTCTAGGCAGCTAGGTATTATATCTACACACAGAAAATACGATCCCAAGTTGACTAAGAAGTTATAACCCTCGCTTCCTATGCGGGTGACGATTGTCCGGAAGGAGGATTCATGGAACAGAGTAGTTTGAAGCCCACTTCACCAAAAACTATAGGTTAAGTCCTCCGAAGTTACCCAGTTTGTTTAAGGCTCTGTGCAGACACGGCCACTTTTTGTACACAGACAGAGCCTAAGACGCAGTGTTCGATTTGTAGCGGGGGATGGTTGGGATTATCCCCCTCTCGGTAAAAATTTTATCTGCTACTATTGAGTATATGGTCTAGGCTGGTACTTTTTCTACAGATATATACATCTAACCTGGGATGTTGACGATCCCAAAATACCGTATAATACATACAGTATATCTGAGGTTTAATTCTGTTTATGAATGAGGTATGTGTTCTTATATGTATACTACAACAGAAAACCAAAGCACCATTATTGATAACATAATTTCACATTTCAATGTTTTATTTTTTTAAAAAAAAAGAAAAGAAAAGAAAAATAACATATTTTATGTCATATTTTCATTTGGTGGTGGATGCTGAAGGAGGAAATGAAACCCAAATGCGTATAAATCCATATCGATAGCATTATAATCAGGAACAATTTGTACGCATTTAGGTTTCATTTCCGTCGTTATTTCAAGACGAAATGTGTTTTTCTAGGCTATTCCATCACTACCCCATGCTAGTGTTGCATACTCTTACCTCTCACAATATTACATTTACGGCAAAACTGACTTCATAAATGTATATCTCATAAAATTCTAGCCCAGAATGACATATTACACGACCCTCTTCCCATTTAAGAAAATCTAGTGAGATTCAATATGGCGGACTACAAGATGGCGGTCATGAAGAACATACCCTCCAACAGGTAGCGCCTTCCACCCAGTACCCGTTACTATGCATTTTCTTTCCATTTCTTTCAAACATCTAAAAGTACAATGATATTTCCACACTTTTTAACACTTTCCGCAGACAAGAATCTGACTATTGTATCATGGATATCTCGAGTGGTCAAAATTTGTACACACACATATTTTGACATTCTAATCAAGATGCACGAAAATAAAATATAACTTTTTTTCTGCCCCATCAGTATGTTTGCTTGCCAGATACTTTTTTTTTATTTTAACAGCGAATTGATTTTTATAATCGCTATATAATTTTGGTATGACGTTTAAAACCCCCAAAATTATTGTTTACTGCCCAAAAGTATCCTATATATATACATAAACACCCAAATAATTTTGAATAATTTCTATAAAATTATGGTATTATGTTCGGGGGTCCCTAAATAACAAAAACTGAAAGATCTAAAATATGAAACAGCAAACAGAGAGAGAGAGCACCACCTCTTCTTTCTTCGCCATCCCATAAAATTTTGTCATAGTGTTATACATACGTCGTTACTTGTTAATATTCGATTTTTCTACACATTTGGCGCTCAGACCTGCATGAATACTTCCATGTTGACACTGGCAAAAGATATAAATCCGCTAAACAGCATACTTAATACATAATAAGTATTTACTTGAAGTATCTGGTACATACTACTTGTTATATATACTGTATTAAAGCATTAACTGGGAAGCCTAGTAAATACTACAAGTTTAAGTAAACTTTATTTGTATGCATACCAATCAAAATTTTTTACTTAAAAAACAAGACCAGTAAATATTTATATTTGGCTTTATGCATACGGCCCAGTGTCTCTCCATTCTTTAATTATTAATACATTTATTAGTTATTTTCTTTCCACTGTAATGTTCTTTGATTTGAAATTATATACTCAAGAAGAAATATAGTCACTGCGTATTATAGCAGCAACACGGAAACATGTTATTTTATGTTTCATTCCACATTATGTTTGTAACAAATAAGAGAAAGCACAAATAACGTACTGAAATATAATATTTGAATCACAACGAAAGCTCAACATTTGACCCTCAGTCTAAATGTTTAGGTGCGTAACTTTTATGCGATTTTAATTCTAGATTTGATACATTGAGAAAATTATCATTTCAAGATTACGTTTCATATTACATTCCGTTTTGCGTTTAAGTCTATCATTTGAGACGTTTGGAAGTATCAACCACTTCTTGTATTATGCATTTAAACATTTCATCTGTGTTCTACTACTTCCCATTTCTATGCCATAAACACCAATTGCCTTTGTAGCTAAGTAGCAAGGGCGTCTGACCAGTCTGACCCTCGATCGAAAGCCGACCACTTCAACATTTTTTTTTTTTAAAAAAAAGGAATATACCTTTTATTCCTTTCTATTTTAAAAAATGCTCTGCTTGAATGAAATACGTTGGAACAGTCATATATCTATATCTATCTATCTATCTATCTATCTATCTATCTATCTATCTATCTATCTATCTATCTATCTATATATATATATATATATATATAAAATAATTCACAGTCATATTCAATCCACTACTGGATGAGGCCTCTCCCGGAAGGAGGAGGTGGTCTACTGCTCCCACTGGATTTTTTGGATGAACGTTGTGTCTCCTATTTTTACAGTGTAGAAACATGCGTTGCCCGATGCTAAGCAACTTTTTATTTCATCCGTTACTTCGTTTTTGCTTGTTACGTATTGTCGCATATTTGGGATTTTATTGTATAATATTTTTTTTTATTTTTATTTTTTACCTTATGCGACCAGTCAGCCATCAAGGAATTAATGTTAGAACCAAACGTTGGGTGTCACCTGTATATAAATGTATGTATGAATATTATTTTTATTCCATTGCTATTCAATTTTGGGTGAAGGTAACAATATTATAAACTTGTGTTCATAGGGAATAATACACAGAGATCCAATACTGTACAGAAACTTAAAACAAGCATAAGAAAGCGGATATAAAACTAAAGGGCATACACGTGTAATGAGTTTTGAGATAATTGTGTGTCCAAGTGTCCTTCAATTCTCTCATGTGACTGCTTTCAGTAAACTAGTAGAGTTTGTCCCTTTTTTTTGTTTCTTTAAACAAGGGACACAGTATGTATATGTATCTGTATAGAAAGATCAGAGGTTACCACGAGTAATGGTAAAATGCTCGTCTTATTGAAAAACTAAAAACCATGTTCTTTTTCTTCTTTTGGTTTTAATTAGAATTGTGATTTTATGTGTACGTGCAGAGAGACATGTTAGCATCATGTGGTGATACCCGTGTTGGGTGATGTAAACTCCAGCACGTAGACAAAACTGTAACTTTCCACATCACGTGGAAAGAGCAATGTGCACTGAATAGAGAATTATTAAAAGTAATTGTAAGTGCCGCTCCGGTACACTCATCGACTGGGACTATCATTAGTGACTTCTCGTCAAGAGGGTCTCTGAGTTTAAATTTTACTTTGTTCAATTCTTTGTCACGAGAGCAGTTTGATTTAGTACATCATCGCTGTGAAGTGACTTGTAATATTTCTGTATCTTTGCTGCTAACAGAAAACAAATCGAACACTAACTAATAAATAGTTTCTTGGATCTTAAAAGAGACTTTTAAGTTCTTGTTGAATTAGAACCCATAACAGTTTATCTTCTTTTGAGTAATAGCCTGTAGGTGGAAATTCGGCAAAGCTACCTGAAACGAGAAGACCTACAACATACGGCTATTAAGTTGGTGGCCCGCGCTGGAATAGTTAGTACAAGTTCGATTCCCAGCGACAGCAGCACGACAGCTCAGAGACCCGACTTCACTTCATCATCAGTCAACGACTCTTGGTTTTGGGGCGCAAGGCTCTTGAGAAGCTTACCACAGCCTTGTGGGTGTAGCAGTTACGACGCAGCAAGCAGAATTGCAACCAGAACTTCAGAAACAACACAGCAGCAGCCGTAGCAAATTGGGAGGAGCAGATTCACATCTTCAGGCGAGGTCAGCCTGAGGTCATCCATCCTATCCCCGGTGGTCCGGAGTTCGAGCCAGCAAGAATAAAAGGATCCTTAGCAACACCATCAGCAGCAAGCATCGAACCTGCACACGCCGAGGACAGCTCACCAACATCCAGGACAGTTTGGCAAGTAAAACAAAAACTATTCAACACTTTATCAGTGATATTAAATATTGTTGTTTGTTTAAAATTTAGTTGCTCAAATCAAAACTTTTAAACTGCTACGTCGTAAGTGATTGCAAGAATAGGGGAGAACAGGGTAATGGCGGTCAGGAGTTAATGCCGGTCAGTGCCGTCATTATGTAACGGTGAGTGACAGGCGAAGTTTGACAGGTGCTGCTGTCTGCAGAGTCTCCAATAAAGCTCAATAAGCATTCCCGCCCAGGTCGCAGTCTTTGTTTGAGTATAGCAGTGGAAAGTGTGATTTGTCGTTTTCTGTTCTAAAAATACGTGAAATTTACAGACTTGTTGTACCTTTCGCTGTTGTTCGGAAGTGCTGCAGTTTGAACATAGAAGACTCTGGAGTGTCTGCTTGAAGGTAAGTATTCTATTTTTCTCGATTGAGCTATATGTGTGCCATTAGTTGAAGGGGATCATAAATATGCGTTTCGGATAATGGCGGTCACTCTATAATTATGACCGGTATTACCCTCTTGAGTCTTGAATAGTTTCTTATGTCTCGTTTCAGATGCCCTCGAAGTGGACAAGGAAAACAGACAAAGGAAAATGGTCAACGCAGTCGCTGGAAAATGCTGTTGCTGCTATAAAAGAAGGGGTATCGATTCGCAGGGCAGCCAAAATGCATGGAATTCCTTTTAGTACCTTACAAGAGCGGGTGAAGAAAGGTGTTTTTAGCTCTCCAAGATTTGGAAGAAAAAATGATTTCCCCCCAAACTATGAACATGCTCTTGCAAATCACGTCAAATTACTGTCAAAAATATTCCACGGCTTGTCACCTATTCAGTTGAGGCGTATAGCTTTTGAATATGCCGAACGTAATAACATAAAAAATCGTTTTAATAAAGCAAGCAGGATGGCTGGAAAGGATTGGCTTGGCGGTTTCCTTAAACGGCATAATATTAGCGTCCGAAAACCTGAAGCTGTGAGTGTAAGTAGGGCTATGGGACTTAATAAGATGGATGTTAACCTGTTTTTTTACCAATTTGGAGGAAGTAATGGAAAAATACCATTTTAAGGATACTAATATCTGGAATGTGGATGAGACTGGCATAACCACAGTTCAAGATCCAGGAGTTGTTATTGCTGTAAAAGGGCAAAAAAGAGTTGGCTCAATCACCAGTTGGGAGAGAGGAAAGACTATAACAGTTGTTTGTGCTATGAGTTCCGGAGGTCAGTTCGTGCCACCAATGTTCATATTTCCTCGAAAGCGAATGACACCATTGCTGGAGAAAAACGGTCCACCCGGTTCCATTTATCACTGCAGTAAATCAGGATGGATAACAGAAGAACTATTCGTGTTGTGGCTTAAGCATTTCGCAGACTTTACCAAAGTATCGAAGGACAATCCTGTGTTGTTAGTCCTTGACAACCATATCTCTCACTGCACATTGGAAGCGTACGAGTATTGTAAAGATCATGGAATTGTGATAGTTTCCTTACCACCCCACCCCTCCCATCGTCTCCAACCGTTAGATGTGACATTTTTTTCTCCTCTAAAGGCAGCGTATCGCAGAGAATGTGATTTGTTCATGAAAAGCAGAAATTTGCAGAAGATAACTCCTTATGATGTTGCAGAACTTTTTCATAAGGCATATGCAGTCGTGGCGACTATTGCAAAAGCAACTTCTGGGTTTCAAGCCACAGGCATCAAACCACTTAATCCAAGTATCATCACCGAAGAAGACTTCCTATGCGAAACAATATTACAAAAGTCTCCTGGTACACCCATTTGCGTAGATAGTGCATCTCCAGCAGCTGATCATTCAGAAGTAGGGTCGATGTTATCGTCTCATGCCCAAACAGACAACAAACCTGAAGATTCAGTGCAGCGAGAATGTTTACCACGTACGCGTACGCCTAGTTCTACATCTAAATAACCTGAAATGTTAGTCCCAATAGAAGACATCTGCAGTCTCCCATCGACGAGCAAGGGTTTTCGGGGAAAAGAACGGGAAAGAAAGCATTCTCAAATATTGACATCTACACCAATGAAAGAACAACTTAAAAAGAAGAAAGAAAAGAGAATTGAGAAGGACCTTAAGAAATCTAGTAAGAAAAAGGAGAAAAAGGAAGAAGTATTCAAGAAGCGTAAAATACAGAGCAAGAAGGAAACTGAACGTAGGCCTGAGCGGAAGAAATTAGTGAATAGAGACTTAAGAAAGGATTTTGATAGTTCTTCAGAGAACTGTTCACTTAGCGAAAGCCAAATCTGTGAAGATGAGTCTGATGATGGATTTGAAATAAACATTGGCCAAGATATTTGCCTAGTTTGTGAAGAGTTTGGCAGAGACGGTGAGGTGTGGTTTCGCTGTACAGGGTGTGGATATTGGGCACATCAAGCCTGTAGTGGTTGGGACACCGCAGAAGGATACACTTGTGATAGATGCAATTGAAAATGTTGTGTCATAAGAAACGGTTTTACATATAGTAGCCTAACTT
>JAGDQP010027954.1:0-24537 GCA_022664845.1 Lepisma saccharinum
ACTACTGCCTGAGTTTTAGTGGAGTTAATGGATAATCCCCACTTACTACACCAGTTTGTGAATGTGTTGATGGCATCGTTCATGGTTCTGTTTATATGTGGTATGGTTTTACTGAGTGCTAGAAAGGCGGTGTCATCTGCGTATTGGAATATGTGAATGTTATTGGGAAATGGAGGGAGATCAGCAACGAAGAGGATATAAAGCAGTGGGGAAAGGGCAGATCCTTGTGGAACACCACAGTGTAAGAAAATAGGATGTGATGTACTGGAATTGATAGAGACATAGGTCAGGCGGTTCGTGAGGAAGTTAAATACATAGCGGATGTAATTTATGGGAAGATGAAATGAGCGGAGTTTATGTATTAGGGCTTTGTGCCAGACTCTATCAAATGCTTTTTCGAGGTCAAACAGAACTAATTAAGAAGGTTTGGATGTATTATAGTGATTGGTTATCATGTTGGTAAGTCGAAGTAACTGATCATTAATGCTAAAGGAAGGACGGAAACCTGCCTGGTTGTGGTGTTCCAGGTGGGTATGGAGCCGGGTGACTAGGATTTTCTCTAGGATTTTGCTAAATGTTGAAGTTAGTTGAATGAGTTGGTACGAGGAGACAGCATGGGTAGGTTTCTGTGGTTTATGGAACATGAGTGTTTGTGAAGTTTTCCAATGTAATGGGATGTATCCTGTGCGCAAAATAAAGGTATATATATGAGCGAGAAGTTGTATGAGGAAAATAGGAGCTTCTTTGAAGTGTCTATAGGTAATTTTGTCGGGTCCTGGAGCAGATTGACGTTTGCGAGTGATTGTGTGTATAATATCTTCGGGTGTGATTGGTGTAGTAAGTGGATGTTCAGGAAGTGGATGATCAGAGTTTGGTTGTAGATGAGGGGAGTGGATGTCAAGATGATCTGCGGGGTGTCTGCGAAAGGGGTTGAAAGGTATTGTGGGGGTGAAGATGGTTTGAAGATAATCTGCAAAAACATCGGCTTTTTCTTTGTCTGTATGAAGGGCTTTGTTTTCTTGGAGTAGAGGATATGTGGTGTGTGAGTATTTACCTGTAAGTGTGTTGAAGCGTTTCCAGTATTTGGATGGGTGAGATGTATCTGCCAGATTATTACATGTTTTGATCCATTGTCGTAGTTTATATGCTTTTGTGTAGTTATGTACTGCTCTTTGGAGTTGTCTATGAAGTCTGAGCGATTCAGGATTTTGTGTGCGTTGATAGTCTCCGTATAGATTACGGGAGCGGCGTATTAATGGTAGGTATTGTGGAGGTAAGTTAGGTCTAAACGGGTGAGTAGTAGAAGTAGGGATGTGACTGTCTGATGCTTGTTTGATTGTAGTGGTGATATGGTCTAAGGTGGAGTATAGTTCGTCTTCTGTAGTGGGTGGTGTAGAATCTGTGAGTTTTGCTTCTGTATGTTCCCTGTAGCCAACCCAGTTCGCTCTGTCAAAACGAAGTACTTGACGCGGGATTATGGGTGTGGTTGGGTTTGGTCTGGTGAAGTCAATTGTGAATTTTACTGGTATGTGGTCACTTCCTAGGGGATCAAGTACGTCTAAATGGCTATTGGGGAGTAGATTGGATGAAGTTATAACTATATCCGGTGTTGTGTTTGAGATTGGTCTTGTGTATGTAGGTATCCTGCGGAGAGTACCGGTTGTTTGCTGACTAATGAAGCTATGGAAGTCGGTTTTGGCTCTGTCAGATCTGCTATGGATGTTTATGTCAGCCATGATTATGTAGTATCGAAAATTATTAGAGATGTATTGGAAGAAATTTGTTGGGATTGGGTGGCCTGGACGAATGTAGATAGTTGCTAAAGTAATGTATATTTGCTTGAAGTATAATGAAGTGATGAGATGTTCGGTAAGGTTGGATGGAGGAGGTGTGTTGACGAAATGGTATATGAGGGGAAAATCCTATAGCGACTCCTCCATTAGCTCTTAAGGCTGGTAGTGTGTTATCGTTTCTGAGTAGGGTGTAGCCAGAAATTTTGCATTGAAGTTTAGGGGTGAGATAAGTTTCATTTAACATGAAAGCATTTATATGTTCTTCAAGCAGTAGAAATGAGAAAAGAGGTTTATGTGCTGGTAAGGAACGGATGTTTAGAAACAGAAAAGATAGCGCCATGAGGAGAAATGAATACAGAAAGGTTGTTTTGGTTAGATTATACAGCTGTTTCTTGTCCGTATGCATGTGCATGAAAGTAAGCGTATGGGCCTGAATATGTCGCAGTGAAGTTGACAATGAGTATGGTCTTTGCTGCGTATTGTATTTGCTGTATAATGTTATGGTGTTGGAAAGGAAGGATGTTCTGGAGTGCAACTGTGAGAAAGGTCAGAAGTTGTTCAATAGATAGGTGTTGATGCACAGATGTTACAGGAGTTGTGAATTGAGTTTTGGTTTCTGGAGTGCGTACTGGTACAATCAGTTCTGGTTTTGCTGGATCTGGTTCTGGTCGAGCTTTACATTTATAACTGAAAGTTGTGTGGTGATCACCGCAAGTGTTGCATGTGGGAGGCTGTTGAAGGTTCGGACAAGTTTTTGTTGAATGGTTACCGGTGCAGAAGCCACATTTCAATGTATTTGTGCATTTTGAAGTAGGATGGGCGTTGTACAATTGACATTTCTCACATCTGATAGGTAGCGGTGGAGGTGAATGTGAGGGTTCGACTCTGTATCGTCTCCTATAGATGTAGGCACCGTGTGAAAGCAGATCGTCTATGGTCTCTTGATCTGGTGTGAGAACCCTAACCATGTAAGTAGCTTCACCTGTTTTAGCTTTTATGCGTAAGCACTTATGAATTAAATGGCCCTCGTGTTTAAGTTCTGTTTCTATTTCTTCATCTGTGAGCGTTGGATCAACCCCCCTGACTACTACGGATAATGTGGGTGGCTTACGTGGTGGTGGTGGCTGTTTAAGAGGTTTCTGGTCAAGCCGTGTGATATTTGCATTTTTTTCAAAGATCTCAAAACTGTGATGATTTCTGATTTTGTTAGCGAAATTGATGTCTGGTGATTTGATGATGGTGCCATTTCTTGTAGGGATGATTTGTGCAATGGAATCACGAGGAAGATACTTAGTAACTTGCTGAAACAGGATTTTTGGATTCTGAAACTTTGCATCGAAGTTAGTCAACAGAAAGGAATGATTCTTAGATGTAGATGTAGCTGCAGATTCTTCTTCGTTGTTGATGTCCATTTGAAGGTCCTGGTCAGAATTGGTCTCGCTGAGTGTGTGGGTGCGTTTCGTTGGTGGTGAGTGCTCTGATCTGTTTGGAGAACGTGAACGTGATTTTAAAGATGATGCTTCCATGGTTTCACGATTGCGTAGTATTGCTCTAGTGTAGAGTATGGCGGTGGTCCAGTAACAATAGGCGGCAACTTTTGATGTTGTCCTAGTTGAGGATGATTTTGTTTTGAATCTGACATGATGATGTAGGGCATTGGCCCTGAAATTCGAGAAGCTGATCAGTAACTACAGATGAACAAGGATTTACTGTTATGTACAAGGAGATGATCAGTCTTTGTGAAATGACTGCCTTCTCAATCTAACTGCACCCTCCGCCACTGAACGGTGACGTCAATCTTATAGTACTCGTGCACGTGTTTTTTCTCGCTCGCATATGCTTCACAAGGTCCTCGAGAACACGCTAACAAAGCACAGATAAGCTAGGTTAAGTTATGATAAATCTACAACACGTAACGCAATTTCTCTAAACGACGCAACTCTCTTGATATGAGAGATACAATTACGACTGGTTTTAGATTTCTGGCCACATTTTCCTTCAAACATTCTTAAAGACATTTCTTCATTGTTTACTTTCTTTTATTTGCTATTTTATTTTCTAACAAGAACGCCTTAAGCTGGTTTGTTGTTATTGTTAGTTAACAAGAGTTTACACTGTGGCGCCATCTACTGACCAAAATGTAGAGTGTTGCAATAAATTATGGATGCTGATCACTGCTTGGTGCGCATAAAATCGACTAGCTCCATTAGTTTTAGAGATACAAGAATTGTATTGGGCTCGTTGGAAAGCTCTTGAAAAGGCGAATAACGATTATTTCGAAACGTTTTCCCATATTCGTATTCGTTTCAAAGTTATTCACAGTTAAATGTGACAACAAACATTAAGAATATACTTTCCTTTCAATTCTAGGCGCCATTTTTAAAGATGCTGGTTGTATATGACAAACACTAGCTATGAATAACATTTGGTAATATATTCTATGGAAAATAAAACAAAAACGAAGTCTCTATGTTAAAATGTCGAGAAGATACAAAGCTTTAAAATTTAAAAGTTAAATTCGGTCGGCGGCCATGTTGATGACGTCATATCTCGGTTTCCCCAAGCGGAATTTTTTGGGACTTTGAGTATGTTGTTTAGGACAACATTCTGAACCTTTTCACCCATTTTCAGCTTGTTATTATAAAATTCCGGGTTAGGGCCATATTTGGTCTAATTGCACCGGACTATCTGGTAGGCCAACTCTTTTACGGCTTTAGTTAGTGATGGATTTCAGGGCTTAGATAGTTTGTACAAAATTTTGATTTGTGGTGTTAAAAAGATTAAATAAGGATGACCTCTATGATGTGGTGTGAATATTTCCTATCTGTGTTGTTTCATTTGTATTTTTTTTTAATTTACTCTTTTTACATGAGGTATTAGTTTATTGATTTACGATACGAGTTTATTTGTTGAGTGAGAAATTATTAGAATTAGCAAAGACCTATTATTTTAAAAATTTTGGTGGATTGAATATCATAAGTTTTATATAATTTGTAATATATATTTCTAGTATGGTTATTTACTACAGTGGACAAACCATATCTCGTGATTTTTATATTAATTGGTTTATTATTTTGGTGCTTATGTTTGTTTTACCTATTACATTACTGATTATTTCTCCTAATATTATTAGAATTTTATTAGGTTGAGACGGTTTAGGTTTAGAGTCTTACTGTTCAGTTATTTATTACCAGAATATGCGTTCTTATAGAGCTGGAATATTAACAGTTTATCTAATCGATTTAGGGAGGTATGGAGTTCGTTAGCTATTGCTTGGATACTTAATTATTTAAGTTGAAATTGTATTTTCTTATTTGAATAACTTAGTGAGTGGGGATGAAATTATAATCATTATAGTTTTGGCGGCTATACCTAAAAAAAAGCTCAAATTCCGTTTTCTGTTCGGCTGCTGACTGGTATGGCGACTAATAGTCCAGTATCTGCTTTAATTTATTGTTCAACTTTGCTGACTGCAAGGGTGTATTTATTAATTCGTTTTAGTGATGCTTTAACTACTAGTTTCGCTGGAAGTGTACTGTTGTTACTTTCTCGTTTAACTACGTTTATGGCTGAGGTAGAAGGTATAAATATGACTTAAAAACATTGCTTTATCAACTAACAATAATAATAATAATTTTAGCAGTGGGGTTTGCTATACTAGCTGTTTCATTTACTTACGCACGATTTCTTTAAGGTCTTAATATTTTTATGCTGCTGCTATTATTTATGATCGCGGGCATACCTACGATGTTCGTTCTATTGGCGGTTGGTGTTTCAACTATCATTACCTTTATTTTGTTTAAATACGGCAAATTTGACTCTGCCGTATTCCCTTTTTGGCTGTCCATTATTCTAAGGATTTAATTTTAGAAACGGCTACTTTATCCAGAATTGATTTAGTTCCTTTTTTTTACTATTTTTTTCGACAGGGTTAACAGTTTACTTCAGATATTATTTAACTGGGATGGGGTTTGGTAGAAGTTGTCAAGCAGTTGGGATTAATAATTGGGTTATAATCCGAGGCTTATTAGGATTAACAGCAGCATCTATCATCGGAGGAAGTATTATGAGGTGATTACTGTTTCCATCCTACGGTTGTTGCTTAGCAATCTATTTTTTTCTAAATGGGGGCTTTAACTATTAGAGGATTAGGGACTTAAATTTAGTGTTTATTAGGATAATTCCAAGTTGGAGAAAATAAGGTTCCATCAAATATAAATTACTGTAATAGGTTCAATGTGGTTTATGCCTTATTTATCATCAGATTACTGCATTCGATTTCCTTTCTACCTTGTTAACCCTGTTCAGAGATGATAGTCTCTGATACTCGTGAATCACCGGTCAGCTTTCTTGTTCTTTTCTCCTTTTGTTTTAGTTGCATCTTATTTCAGGTTTCATCATTGATGTTGGATGCGCTTGCTGTATTTTGGTTCTATTGTTTTATCTCCTTTTTGTTTTCTTTAATTTGTTTCATTTAGTAGATACTAGTGGCAGCAATTGTTTTGGAAAATCACTGCTACAAAAAGCTCGGGTTCTTGACGCAGCAATTTCCACTGGTGCAAGAGAAGATTGTGGCAATTGCAATATGGCCACTGCGACTCTGAGGGTATTTCCAATTTCAACTGGAGCCATCGAGAGAGTTTGTTGAAGGGAAGAATGGAGCTCTGTGCAATTCGCGGACAGGAGCCCTTTCTATCTTGGTACAATGATGAACGTACGCGGATCGGGAGCAGGTTGGTCCATTGCCAACAATGCCAGGCACTGTGGTATGAAAGATTTCATCTGATAACAGGACCACTCTCGTTGTTATTCCGACACAATGGTGGTGAATATATTTTATCAGAACGAGTAATCGAACTCATTGTGCTGCCATGTATGCACGGTATCTGGAATAAGATGACGATTCGTCCCCGATTTTGGGGGACAGTTCCCGGAATAATCCTTCCGTCCCGATTGTTTTGGTCCTCGATTTTTATAAAACGTAAAATAACAATAATAATAATGCCTCAACCCACAGGTAATATTTTGGCAGCAAAACCCAGTTCCGTAGGGAAAAACACGTAGATGACAACTACCGGCCACCAAACCTCAAAGACAATAACATTTTCCACAATAACCTTAGAATGGTTATTAAACTATTGTTGTCTCTCCTGAGCAGCAATGCCCCTATGAAGAGATTAATTTACCTCGCAAACGACATGTTGGTGGAGGAAAAGTCACAAAGGAAATTTGAGTTCATTCAAGTAATGTCAGCAGTAAATACAGACTTTAATATGTCGTGGAACTTTTAATGAACTTCTGGAAGACAACCTTGAGTTACTGAAGATAATCCATTCCAGCGATAAATATCATCAGATGAATCTAGGATCAACTTAAAGATTACTTTCTACTCTTAAAACTATGCGCTAGTATTTGTGTCAGTTGGCGTACAAATGGAGTAAACTGTCGTATATACAGTGCTGTTATGATTACGTCTTCATCCCCAATTTACTTATCACTGTTCTAAATTTTACATGCCCCTGGAAAGAGCATGAAAAATGGTCACTTTAATCTAGGAGGACTATTTGAAGACAATACTACTAGTCTACACTTCGTAGCTGCATCCCAAAAATGCTCTTCGTTATCCGAATATGTTACCTTAGCTGGCAATATTACCTAATATTTCGCCCACCACGCACACGGGATAAGATTGGACGGTAGTTTCACCTTCAGGTCTAGTGCCGATTTGACAGTCCAAGTGCAACACCAATACATCTAAGATGTGATACATCCGCGATTAGTACAGTAGTTAGAAGGGAGGGAGTGAATTATTAACATCCTAAACGAGCTGGTGAGCTTCTAAGGATGGAACCTACAATTTCTGTTAATGGGCTCCGATACACTTCATTCAAAGAACCCTGACGGGATTTGACCCTGTGACAACATTCATAGAAAGCGAGCTCTTCCACCACGAGGTCAGTTACGAGGGAGAACGACATTCAGATTTGACACTGATCTGCCGTGTATAAGTTGTGACATTGTATCAATGCACTGTAAGTAGGCTAACATATTGTTAAGTTTGATTCATTAGCCTTAGGGCTGATGTCGAAATTTGATTCTCTGTCATTGTAATATTTGTCTTTATTCACACTCGAAAATTTCAGAAAATTTAGTATATTGTTTATACTGTGTTGTGATTATCAGTTCAACTGGATACAGCATAAGTTTGATTTGTATGTTATCTTATATTTATTTTTAGTTAGAATTTTATTTTACATGGAAAAAGTTAAAGCTGATAGCCTGGTCTTCCACTTAACCAATTTGGACCACAATTTCCTCCACGCGTAGGATTACCAACATTCCGGTTTTTGTCGAACATATCCGTTTTTTAAACCTTTTTGGTAATGTCAAGCCGGCATTTTTTAAAGAAAATGTGCAGCTTTTAAAACATAATATGAGCAAGGCGTTACTACACCTGGGCTTGCAATGTTTCTGTTATTTAATGTTAATTTAACAGTCAGGAGTCGTAATATTCCCTATTTAATAACTGCTAGAGTGTCTGGCTGGTACTAGTGCCAACATATCACACTCGCTTAATTTTGTTTCCGTTCGCGAAAATTTCCGTTCAAGAAATGGTAAGAGCCAGTACATCAGCAGAAATATTTTGTCTTTTATCTGTCCAAAACTCTCACTACTAGATAAGAAAAGTTCGTGACGAAAGTGATTCTACCAAAAAGAGGGTTCATTTATGCAATTTCAATATGTCTATCATTATTTAAAAAAAAAAAAAGTCCTGCTTTTTTAGGCATTCTGTCCGCCATTTGACAATTCCCAGTTGGTAACCCTATGCACGCCCTTAGTAGTGTGACCGTGAGCATACAATGCGGTCATAATGTTTTGTAGGTTAAAAAGCGTTAGATTAGAGAACTTAACTTCGCGTGCTGAAATTGAGAAAATCAAGTCAAATAAATTCTTCACCTACCTTCACTCTGCCCGGATGATTCGACGCCAGCGGCTTCGTCAACTTCCTAAAATAAACAAAATTATTGTAAGAAGCACACTTCTCGTACAATGCGAGAGACTATTGTTAAGGTTTCTTGATACACTGCAGTGAGAACAGAATCTTAGGTCTACATAATGACATGAAGTTCATAGGAAGAAAGGCACACTGATACAATATTCTGTAATAATAGTGACATTTCTAAGGACTATTTTTATATACAATAGCTAATAAACGTCTAATATCAGTGTCGTGCTCGTGGCTTAAGCTTACAAACCATTATCGTCCTCCTAACGTATATATGTAGTGTTCAACGGATGACTAAAGAGAAAGTTGTTTTCTATCTTATTAAAATGATTCCATTTGTTTTATGTGCTATACTGGTTTTATATTTTGTTTTCAGTCAATCTATTGTAGAAAACATAATCTGATATATATATATATATTGTAAAGAAGAAAATCACTTTCAGCAAGTAATTTCTGCTTGAATAATGTTCTTAACCTGACTGTTACTTTATAGGTGTGCATTCCATACTCCTTCTCTCGATTTAGTAGACAAAACTTGGTTCTGTGAATTATTCTAATTACGAATCATAAAGAAATCTGAAGTTTTTCGATGTTATGAAGACAACAAAAAATACTTAAATAAAAGTAGAATTTTGTTCCTGTACGAAACGTAACGTTCTGCTTGCAGGAAAACGAAACCTTTAAGCTCATGAACTAACCAACTCTATGGGTTACGAAACTTGAAAATTGATCGCCATAGTTTCAAACATTCACCATTGGATTCTATCCTGCCCAAGATCAAAACAATTTTCACCACCAATATCTAACTTTCGAACATCCCAAAAACACGATACCTTGGTCGCCGCAAGGAACTATTTCCCTCCCGCTTACCAACCACGATCTTCGTCCACCCCCAATCCGAGTTAGATGGCCTGTCCAAGTCGAGTGAAACACACAGTCTGTGAAGTTCTTCATTCAGCAGTCTCCTAGAGTCTGCGGTCATCTCCTCTCACTTCGGTCTCATCTTTCTCAAAGCCTTATTTTCAAACACAGGCAATTTATGCTGTTGTGTTGATCTTCGTGTTGATCTGCTAAGTTCATAGTAAAACTTTCGTTAAAAAAAAAATACTGTTCTGTAAATTTTCAATTTCAAATTTCTTGATATTTAAGAATTCAGCTTAGAGGGGATTTCTCTGTTTGCCTTATCAAACCATATTAATTCCTTGACAATGAAATTATTACATTGCGGAATCTGTCTATACAGTACTCTCTATATCATAAGCATTATTCAAATAGATGCACTGGGTACTACTTCGATTGTGATTTCTTTAGTCAACATCGCTTACGTCATTATTTGTCGAGATATAACGTCGTTCGGAATTATGCCACTCTAGTTCCGAAACTAAGCAGGTTCCGAATTTTCTTCAAAGGAACCTTTTTCTTCTCTTAATGTGAATAATCACGTCTCTGAGCGTGTCCCATTATTTCAGGAACACACTGTGCGTGGTCTTAATATTGCCTCCCTTCGGAAACATTCTGGGAACGCCCCTAGTCCTTCTGCCAGACAAGTTGTTGGTATAAAATGGGGTGACCAGATGAAACTTTCAGCACTGGTACATTGACATGTATAGAGCACGAAAATACGTGATAGACATTCCAAAAAGGTATCTATTCAAGATGGCGGCCATTCAAAATGGCGGTTGACGCTATTTATTAAAATCAACATATCTCGGCTCTGTGTTATCCGATTTTTATCATTCGTTTTTAAAATGAAAGATATTTTTATTGGCTACATTTATGTTTATAAGCAATACTTCTGTAAATCTAATAGTTTTTTAGTTAAATGTAAAATACTTTCATTTTAGTCTAAAATATTTTCTTATGTAATATTTTACTTTAAAACGATTGGTTTTAGATAAACCTATGTCCTTACACAAAATATAGCGTGTAACCTAAGCTTTAATTAAAAAAAGATCAATTAAATCCGGCAAGTATAACCAGAGATATGGACAATTGTTTGAAAATTTATGTAGTATTAGTTGGCATTATGGAGGCACTAATGCGTGTAGAAGCTACATGATGATTTGGTATAAAACAGGGGCACCAGATGAAACTTTCAGCACTTGTTCACTGGCATAAGTAGAGCACGAAAATGCGTGACAGATATTCAAGAAATGTAGCTATCCAAGATGGTGGCCATTCAAAATGGTGGCTATCGCCCATGTTCAATGGTACATATATCAGCATCGCATATCTCGTCTCTAAATAATCCGATTTCGATGGTTCCTTTTTAAGATGAAAGATAATTTCTTTGAGTTCAATGAGCAATATCTTCATAAATTTAATATATTTTTCAGTTAAATATAAAAATGTGAATTTTAACCGAAATCATTTTTATTAAATTTTTGACTGTGGCAGAGTTTAGGTTTAGGCGAAAATTTCTTTTCAAAAAAGGAGGAAAACCAAAATTTTATGCATAATATTTTCTTATTTAAATTTGCATATTTTCTAAAAAATCTTAGAAAACTACTATTTTTAGATAAATAAATGCTTTGCAAAAGATAATGCTTTTATTTGAAGAAAAGTGCAATAATACGCTAATTTATAATCTGAACCAGAGCAATTACTGCGTATTTCTGTAACAACTGCAACGCAGGATGGCAAGTACAGCCGTTTCTGGTGTAAATGCTCCAGCGATCAAAATTATGCATAGCTTTTCTTCGCTGTCCTTTCTCCATTCATACTCTTCAGCCTCTGATATACTTAAGAATATTTTCCAAGTCTTCGTATCTAAATCTCTATTTGGAAATTTGCGCGTTCCGATGTATCCTTGCATGATGGTAGTTAGCAACAATCGACTTCACCCACCTTTGGATGTAAATAATTTCATTGCAGCTCATTGGCACTTCCAATTTATATGTTCTTGGAATACATGTCACAAGTAAATTTTCAAGTGTCTTGAATAACTCATCTGAAACAGTTCACTCGATTCCTATATTTCTAAATGTTGTGACATTATTTTGTGCTGTTCGAGTAAACCTTTTAATATTTTTTGTCCTGCAAATGCATTTACACTGTTACAGCCTGACCTGAATGGAATCTTATTACAGCTGATGCCACTTCTTAATAAATTTCTGAGACACTTTGGCCAATATAAAGTACTTTCAGTTAGTTTCTAAAGCCTATCACAATGCATTTAGAGTAATGTTGTGTAAGAGTACGCATCGTATAAGAGTACGCATTGGCGATTTCTCAGAAACTGAAGAACATCTGGCAACCTCGTTGCTATGCCGTGTGAGACAAATATGGTCGAAGTTAGTGTACAGATCGTCGGTACGGTCGGACGAATCTTCTTGGAATAAAGCGCATTAGAAGTTTTGAGTTAAGTGCAATGTTATTTTGTTGTAACGTTAACTTAAGAATATTTGTATACGAAACGCAGCTGAAATCAAAAGTTAATGATACAAGAATGCAGAGTAAAGTATTAGTTAACATGTGGATATTGAGAGTCACTGAGCTAGTTAGCAGGTTCTAGCTGGTGCTGCCATCTGTATCCGGATGTATGTTCGTCTAAGAGTTCGCAAAAATTGTCGTCTAAGAGTTCGCGTGCGTACTCTTAAACGACATTTTGCCTGTTAACTGTTATACTATGTTAATTACGTGTTACACGTTTACTATTCAATACATGTGCCCATTTTGCTTCATCAATTTAAAGACGCATATAGGGGTCTACATACGCAGCACTCAAATCACTTACGAATTCTTATACAATCTTCAAACTATTTTCTCTAGTTGGGTCCATTTATCTGGCTCGTATTTTGCTTTTTTTAATTTTTTATTTCTATTTTTATTTTATTATTATTATTATCATTATTCTTCTTTAATGTATGAAGATATTTGTCTGCAGTTTGTGGAGCGAAAAGAGGAGAGAGGGAACGATATATTCTTTCGGGATACCAAAGATAACTGGTGCTTAGTGGAACATATCAACTGAACGTGGCCAACATGTTACAGTGGTATGTTGCATAAGTGCTTCCGACAGATATGTCCCACCTGCATTCATATTTCCCCGAAAACGAACCAAACCGGAACTTATTGATGGCATACCTCCTGGATCTTTACTTCAAATATCTGATTCTGGGTATACAGATTCTGCACTATTTCTCGAATGGCTGTCGCATTTCCAGGAACATGAGAAACCAACTCCTGACAATCCAGTTCTACTCATATTGGATAATCACTCTGCGCATATTTCACTTGATGTGACCACATTCTGTTGCGAGAATGGAATGCATCTTCTAAGCTTACCTCCACACAGCAGTCACAAAGTTCAACCTCTTGATGTTGGCTTCTTCGGACCTCTTAAATAGGTTTACGCTGTTGAGTGTGACAGGTGGCTTCTTCAGAACCTAGGTCGTCCTATTACGCAATTTTAAGTCGGGACAATTTTGGGGACTGCTTATGCTAAAACAGCGTCCATACAAAAATGCCAGGCTGGTTTCCAGAAGTGTGGTATCTGGCCCTATGATCCAGACATATTTGATGATGATTCCTTCATTCTTTCTTCAGTCACCGAACAACCATGTTATGATCAGGTTTCTACATCTTATATACAAATCGTACATTCTCAACATGTAGGTCTAGATCTCCCTCTCTCCCAAGATACGCATGATTTAAGCGATGAGGAAACTCTGTCGAATGTTCTTACGAATCCATGTCAAAATCCCAATTCTGCTTCTACAAGTAAAGAGATAGACCTCTCCAACCAAGTTGTTGAATCGCTCTCAGAATGCAGCACATCTAATTCAAGCCTCGTTACTCCATCAGATATCCGTCCTTATCCTAAACGCAAGAATACACAACCTATGAATACAAGAGCTAGAAAATGTAAACAATCTGCAATATTAACCTGGAGATATATCTATATTTCCATACAAACGTCAACTTGAAACTCTACAGCAAAAGGTAGGGGTTCAAACGACGCGTGCGTCTCTCCAGACTGCAAGCTCTTCCACAGAACTTCCAACAAAAGGAAAGAGGAATACAGTAAGGAAGTCAAGCACTACTACAACGAATTGCGTCTGCCCAGTTTGCAGCGAACAGTACGAAGACCCACCCACTGAAGACTGGATACAATGTTCTATTTTCAAACGGTGGTGGCATGAGTTGTGTTCAGCATATGAAGGCGAAATATTTGTGTGTGATCTTTGTTAAAAGTGTTAGTATTTGCGCAAATTGGACAATTGTATCTAGCCTATTAGTCTACACAGGGTCTATTTAATTAAAAACAGGTTATTCCTTATAATGTAATTGATAGTGTCCATTTCTTGTAGGGGCCTAAATAAAATAGACCATATAGTTGATAGTGTGCACTTCCATACTTCAGGTTTCTATATAATTTTGTATGGTGATTTGCATAGGTCTGCGTGTTAGTTTTTTCTTACTTTGATTTTCTTGCAGATGACATTAAGTTTTCATTTGTAGTCTACTTGTCGTTTCGCATTCAACATAAACATTCTAAGTATAAACAGTTTGTCCTTTATAAGTCCGTTAGAGCAACGATATTTCACTGTATTTTAAATATCAGAAAATTCTATTGTTGTTGCTATGTACGAAATCAGTAATCATTAACCAATATTAGCAGTTTTCACATCGCAGCTATAATATTTAATAACTTTAATCTTAGATCTAAACGTGATCCTCTTTGTCCTTCAGGAATAAGTTTTAAAACTTACCTTACACTGTAGACCTATATTCAAGGTCAGAAACTTCTGTTATTGTTCGTATTTACCAAATGAGTAATTGGTACTAGAAGCTTTCGTTATTGTATATTTGTAAACCTATTTAGTATGGTATGTTACTTGTTTGCGTACTCTTTGACGCCATGGTGCGTCCTCTTATACGACCGTGCGTGTAAGAGTTCGCGTCTTGTAACGTTTCCTTTAAACACGCGTGTACTTGAGGTGGAAAATCTTTTTGAATTTTGCATAGCTGTTGTAGATAAAGGACATATCAAATATTCTGTGGTGTGCATTTTACTTATTTCCTCCCCATATTAACTCCCTGCGATGAAAAGTCTACAAAAGTGCGTACTCTTACACAACATTACTCTACTAAAAGACAGTACAACAGAAAACCAAACGTTTTATTAGTAGTGATTTCTAAGGTCCAGATTATCGGATATTATAGCCCTTTTCTTAAAATAAAAGTATATATTAAATGAAGCGTCTTTTGAATTTAATTTTAAGACCTTTAGGTAACTTTGGGGCAAGCAGGATGGATGATGAGATGAATTGGTGGAATAAAGAAACTGGGAGGAAATGGGAGAAGCCCGAGAAAACCCACGCATATGGTGATAATCCACCACAAAGTCCATATAGCAGGAGCAGGGGTCGTACCGACCAGCTCTAGCATCAGAGGTAAGCGCTAAACCATTAACCTACTGCGGCCCAGCAGCATTTTGACAGCAAATATTTATCTAAAAAATATCGTTTCCTAATAAGACCTTAAATAAGAAAATAATAAAAAAAATGTAATTTTTTAATTTTACTTAATAAACCAAAACTAAATATACTAAAGTAAATATTAAATAAAATAATTTAGGTTAAAATGCACATTTTTAAATTTAACAAAAAATCTCTATTATATTTATGAAAATATTGCTCTTAATAAAAATTGAAGGCAAAGAAATGAAATTTCATTTTAAAAAGGAACCATCGAAATCTCGTAAGATTGAGAATTGGCGATAGCTACCATTTTGAATGGCCACCATTTTGAATAACTCCCGTTTTGTGATGTCTGTCACCCATATTCGTGCTCTTCATAGACAAGTGTTCAAGAGCTGAAAGTTTTATACCAAAACATCATGTAGCTTCTACACGCATTAGTGCCTCCGTAATGTTACTTCGCATTGCAGAAATTTTCAAGCAATTGTCCACATCTCTGGTTATACTTATCGGATTTAATTGATCTTTTTTAAATTAAAGCCTAAGTTACACGGCATATATTCTGTAAGAACATAGGTTTATCTAAAACCAGTCGTTTAAAAGTAAAATATTAAATAAAAAAATATTTTAGGTTAAAATGAAATTTTACATTTAACTGAAACATTATTAGATTTACGAAAATATTACTCAGAAACAAACATGTAGCCAATAAAACGATCTTTCATTTAAAAGAAGAATGATATAAATCGGATAACTCAGAGCCGAGATATATTGTTTTAAATAAATAGCGTCAGCCGCCATTTTGAATGGCTGCCATCTTGAATAGCTACATTTTCGGAATGTCTATCACGTATTTTCGTGCTCTATACATGTCAGTGTACAGGTTCTGAAAGTTTCATCTGGTTCCCTCATTGTATACCAAATGATCGTTTTTTGGAACTTTATTTTAAGGCCTTTAGACAACTATGGCTCAGGCCGTATGGATGATGATGGGATGAATTGGTGGAATGAAGAAAGTGGGAGGGAACGGGAGAACCCCGAGAAAACCCACGCACACGGTGTTTGTCCACCACAAAGCCCACATGGCATGAGCAGGGATCGATCCAACGACCCCTAGCACCAGAGGTGAGCGCTCTACCAACTGAGCCACCGTGGATCGTTTTTTGGCTTGACAGGACTACCTTGCCCATAATCAAATACCAAAATAATACCTCAAATATAGGTTAGCTACGTTACCTTCCTATATTTGCGTGGCTTCGACCACAGATTCTTATTTAGCTCGTAAAAATTCAATTTCTATATCTATAAAGAGACTATATTAAAAAAAAAAAAATTGTCAATCGTCACAATTAGGAATAACGAAGCAGAATTGGTAAATATATGTTGTCAAAAGCCATTAAGAAATATTAAGAATTGAGTATACCATACTTATAGATCAGTTTTATTTGATAAATCTCCCGTTGTTCTGTAACTGAAGAACCATTAGTAGAAACCGATCTCTTGAGTGAAAAAATGGACTAATATTTTACGTTATTATTATTTTTTTTTATTATTATTATTATTTTTTTTTTTTTTTTTTTTTTTTTTTGTAATTTGAAAGCTTTCAAAAGATACACACAATGATTATAGTTTTAAAAATTCAACCACAGAGTTTCAAATGCAGCTAATATCTTACAAGGAAAGGGTCATTCAGATCACCCCGAAACCCTACTTCAAATTTTGTACATATATAGGTCAGTCACAAAGAGAGTATACACAAAAAATTAGCTGCCTTTGAATAAAAGGGGAAAATTTGCATGCGGTCTCTTATACAGTGCTTGTCAAAGCTCCAGAACTGCCATATATCTCGGTTAGAATGCGTGTTTTGAAAACTTGAAAGTGACAAAAGTTGCAGAGTATCAACAGAGCTATCGGATGGGCTAGTACATCAAAATGTGTGGGGCCCTGTTTAAGTCCTGGTCCCCCACAGGCCTTTCCTGTGTGGGACCCAAGGGCCCAACTTTTATTTATTAAATATGAACCCGCACTTTTTATTACAGATTCTGTAGCTACGGAAATAAATATATCAGAATATGTCATGTGAAAACTGCAGGATGTTAGCTAAATATCTCGGTTAGAATGTGTATTTTTTTAATCTGAAAGAGACAAAAGTTGCAAAAAAAGAGAGCTATGGAATGATCCGTCACTCCAAATATATTGAAACCCAACTCCAAATTTCGTACACAAGTAGGTCAGACTCAAAGACATTACAAGAAAAGAAATTAGCTGCCAGGTTGTACTGTATGGTCTTTGAATAAAAGGGTAAAATTTTCACGCGGTCTATTTGATACATAAAATTCCTGTTCGTCTGCCGATTCTTCCAGCGGCTTTGAAAACACTTCCTGTTCGCCTAGAAAGTTGAAATTTGCCATGACGATTTGTGATAAGGTTGGCAATGCTTAAGAAAATTCAAAATTTGCGATTATGCTGAGTTCTTTTGTCGTAGATTTTTCGTTATGGCTTCCATGCCGTTCTTCGTGAAAAAAAGACAAATGTTGTACGAATATGTTTCGGCACATGGGGAAAGCGACGGTGTGTTTCAACACTGCCCGGACTTTCCGAATTACAAGTGTTGACAACTTATTAGAAAATTAATGTTTTGTTTTTCAAAGGTTGCTAGTCCGTTTAACGTATCGGTATTTGAATTGGCATCAACACTATATTCCCCGCCTTTCAAGAAGAGAGTAATATGTCCTATCTTGTCGTAGTATACTTTTAAACGTTGTATATGGATAGGTTATCCAAAAAAAGTAGCCTGAAGGAAATCAACTGCCAGTTCCAACTACTAGACTATGAAATATGGGCTTATATATCATGAAAAAGCGCATTTATGCTAGCCTCACTAGGGCGTTCACTCCGACCAAAGGGATACGGGCTGAATATCTCGTGTAATAGTTTCATGTTCACTTCCTCGTGTAAAATGCACGGCACTGTCAAATTGTTTATTCTACTCATTAAACGTAAAACAGAAGTATCTAGTGTTTACAGAATGATAAATGCATAAATGTACTTTGCACCATGCACATCGAACAAGTGTTCTCGCGTCACACTCGGCTTCTTCACACTTTTGTTGTTTTAGAACCAGGCAATATTTTGTAGGTACTAAAAATGCTGTTTTTGTTTTTTACAAAATGTATGAATAAACATGCCGTGAATATTTTATCATAACACAAAATCAAAGAGAATTGAAAATGAATAAATGACTGAATTTTGAGAAGGTTGTCTCTTTGGAACAGTTGAAAATTTATTCCCTCGCTAGCTGTTAATATTTATGACAGGCTCCTGTATAGCGATTTCAAGTGACGAAAGAAAAACTTGTCCATGGGTTGGATTCTTCCTGTGGCACCAGGAAGATCTGGAATAATTCAATTGTCTTTCCAGGTTCAATGCTTTCTAAACAGGATGGATCGTTGTAGGCCGTCCATGAATCCAAAATTAGGGTACATTGGCTTTTCGCATACAAGAAGAAACCTTCTTTATACCATTGTTTCAACTCTAGCTTGTCCATTTTACCTGATTATGAAGCACTTACTATTATGCTGACAGCTTTGTACATGTTTTTTGGGTACAGGTCAGAACGTATAACCGTCAGAACGTATAACCGTCAGAACGTATAACTCAAAAATACGTCAGAACGTATACAAAATGCGTCAGAACGTATACAAAATGCGACAAATCGTATAAACTCTGAAACGTCAAAACGTATAACCGTCAGAACGTATAACTTGAAAAAACGTCAGAACGTATACAAAATGCGACAAATCGTATAAACACTGAAACGTCAAAACGTATAACCGCCAGAACGTATAACTCGAAGAAACGACAGAACGTATACAAAATGCGACAGAACGTATAATCGAAAAAAACGTCAGAACGTATAACGTCAGAACGTATAATCTTGGAACAACTAGTAAATGAAGAGTAGGTGGCAACGATGATTGAATGGTAGTGGCACCTAGCGACCGGTGTGCATCCTATTTGCACCACATTGTTGCCAGCTTCAACCTTGGCATAATTCTAAATGCATTTCAACGTATAACACCGAAACGTATTACTGTCAGATCGTATAATAGTCCGGACAATCAAAGCAAAGGCAGAACGTATAAACCTAAACGCCGTCATAGCATATAATTCAACAAAAGCCAACAATACGCGTACTTTATGTCTTTGCATTAAAAAAAAATATCCTTATCACTGACATTATGAAAACTTCATGAGCTCATGGGGATCGTAACCAGGATGACAATTCATGCTAGATATTTCATATCTTCTTATTATAATAAATTCTAGATACAATAATACTAGCAAAAGTACCCGCCCGTTGGTGTGGGATGAAGAAAATATATTAGCAACAGTCATTGGGCAATTCACCACTACTCGCTTCCACGTGGCAGGCTCTGACTTCTGCTAAGTCCACCATCTTGAAAAATGGCAGATCGACTGATGCCTTCCACCGATTTCTCCACGATTATCTCGAAAACGGTTCATCATAGGAAGAAATGTCAAAGCAAATAGACAAAACAGGAGAATTTCCTACAAGACTTTGGCTTTTCTTGGGATCTTTCCATACTCGAAAAAGTGTTAATAAATACTGGGGAATATAATTATATGCCCAAATGAACCATTCTCGCCAGATATACCTCATTTCTACCATGATTAGTTAATTGTCTCTTGTTTATTTTATAATAAATTAAATGGAATAGTAGATAAGCTCATTAGCGTAGCTTGAACCCCACCCTGACCAGTGTCGATTTCAGAGAGGGAGCATGGGCGCGTGCCCCTACCCATTAAAGAGAACATTATTTTCTAACAGCATTATTTAAAAAATAATAATTTCAAAAAAAGTTTCGATTTTTTTTTTGATCAACCTAATATATTTATAGATATCAATTTTGCGGGATGCCAGTGTTATATTTCATGATAAAACTGAGGAAAATAAGGGAAAATATGATAAATTTATTCCCAATAATTCACTTAGCGGGAACATAGAGGAAATGTTCCTGGGCCCTATTTAATGAACGGTCTTCACTTTGCACTTTTCAATTTGCATAAATTTAATAAAAGCTAGTAACTCAAACTTTTAAAAGCGAAGTGCCGAAAATATTTTCATATCACACACTTTTGAAAAACTTTTAGAAAAATTCATGAAACACGTTTATACTCAACTCTTAAATTTCTGCAAACAGAAAAGTGCAGAGTGAAGATCGTTCATGAAATAGGACCGCTTTCACCTTCGTTCCCTCATGTATGACGTTCATGTCATAACGATTTTCTATGTTGTGGCTTATATCATGCACTTCAATCACTTATTTGTAATCAGTATCCTCAACATCTCGAATTAACAATAGGCACTAGCGAGAAGTGTGCGCCGAAAGCAGAAATTTTTATACCAACTTCAAAGAGATCGAAATTGTCAACATTGATAACCCGATGACATTACATTTTAACTTCTATTCACCAAACTACATTTCACATGTATGTATATTTTTGATTGATTTGAAAATATTCCTCCTATTTACCATTTCAAAATTATATTTGTTCCCAAATTGAAATTCCTGGATCCCGAAATAGTTCTAAATTCGAAAAATGACAAAGTTATCTTTCATTCTTGTTATGCTATTAGGAATTCATCTGCGAGGTTTGGTTCTTAAATTCCGCTCGTGGGTTCTAACCAAACAAAAAGTTTGAATCCCTGTCTCTCAAAAGTGAAACGGAATTCGAAAAATGATAAGAGACACATTATTTCTTGCTATGGTGTCAGAAATTTATGTGCGGAGTTCTGCTGTTAACGTCTAGCTCTGTGTTCGAAGAGACAACAAAATCAAAATGTTAATTTTTCAAAACAAAAAGAAAACTTCAATTTGTCAGTTACTTCTGGAATTCAGAAGCTAATGTTTACGTATGTTGTATGATGTTAGGATATCTTTGATATTAGCCTAAAATTTTCTGCCTTCGGCGCACACTTCTCGATAGTGTCTCTTGTAAGCCCGCAGACAAGAAAATTTCCACACCGTCTTGTATCTAGTCATAGTAAAAGAAGAATATTCCTGTTTGAGGGGGCAGAGCCAACTTCGGGTTCTTTTTTACTGTGGTATCCACAGCAAACCTAATCCACTTACACTAGCATTCTACAATTCGCAAATTCAATCTTCGGGCCCATATTTAACGATCTCTTCAACAAGTCCTCCCTGACGATAAAAGGGCTGAAACTAGAACATTGTTTCGATTTATCGCAATAGGAGCTAATGTGTATTTTGTATTTTTTTCTTTTACATTTTCTGGTTACCTTTATTATTATTTTCTAATAACGTATTATCTGATTGGTAGCTCAACTTAGGCCCTCACCGACTCCTTGACACATCATGTTCCATACCCTATCTCAAATGGAGCCATATATGCCTAAAAGCAATACATCAATTCAATAACTAAAGCAACTCTTTCCGCCTGCATCGTAGTCCAATTTAATAGAAACCTCCGTCTTTCTGTGAGGCGGCTACTGTAATTTTATCCTACCTAAGACAGTAGTAATTTCATACGAAGCCACATATTGGATCCCCCCGAAATCTGTGACTGTCTCTCAAAACACTCAAAACCAATTTCTTAATGCGTGCCTATTTGAAACCCATTTGTAAGGATTTTCTTTCGAAGTTATTATTTTTCAAATTGTTTATGTCAGTTAATTGCACTAGGTAATTAGTGTACTTTTGAAGGATTTCGCTCTTGTTAAGAGAAATTGTTCGTCATAGAAAGAGCCATTTTTTAACATTATTTACAATTTGTTCTCTATACATATTACGCATGATAACGTCCCTGGCTTCACTATGAATAGTTCGTCCATTTCCCGCACTTAACCCATTATCGAACAAATGATGAAGTTATTTATACACGAAGCAAAAACACACTATGATAAATCACAGCAGCACCGGAGCTACACTGTCTAAATCTCAATGATACCAACGTGAGAATTTCCATACGTCTGGCAGCCCTGATATTTTGCATGGTTCGGGAAAAGATAAGATCTTTTAAAAAATATTGGACTTATCTAAAAGGAAAAGGAAAAGTAGTCTCCGTACCCTTCGTCACGCCGCGCAAGCAAACTTGTCGGTTGTCGATAATACTTTATGTAAGAATACTATAAACTGAAATGATTCCATGTCAGTGGTGCTATGCAGCCAGTTCGCAACCGTTTGATCGAACTAGCTGTTACTCTGTCTGGTCAAGTGTTTTTATTAGACAAAAGAAAGCATAATGATAGCCTGATAAACGAGGGTGGCGGTAAGGGGGCTGCAGCCAGGGCTGTACTTGAGGGTATATGGAGGTATATGCCGTATATCATCTAATTAACGTTACGCATTAACGTATACCTTATGCAAAGATGTGTATACCATTAACTTCATTTTCGTCAGTTTATTTAATTTTCCAATTGACCAGGTGAGGTTATTACAGTCAAATACTTTTCTTTACCCTTGAGCGGAAACACAATGTTGAGAAGGGTAAGAGAGTATAACTACGTGGTGCGCATCAGCATGTTATCGCAATATGTTGATTGTAATATTAATTTTGTAGCAATAAGCATATAGTGTACAGTCAATTTGAGCAGAATTTTAAATATCGTCGTCGGAACTGCAATACCCCATATGTGGCATTTTTTTTTAACTTTTCATGTTTTTGCACCAGTTTATAGTTCTGTGTACTCTGAATACTGTAGAAAAATTTCATGTGAAAATAACTTCTACTTTTTGAGATATAACAACTTTAAAGTACCTAAATTGTATTCAAGACTGTAGTACAGAAACCGGTTTTTTGGCCTTCCTGAAAAATGGATGATTTGCCACATGAGGGGTATTACAGTTCCGACGACGATATGTTAACTTGAGAGGTCTCTTGTAGCAGGTCTTGAGTAATATATGTTTCACTTATGTTTTGAAAAGCAAGGCAGAAGTTTGACTTTTCGATGTATGGGAGTAAGTCTCCGAACGGGTTGAGCAAGTGAGTTTTATGTAGAATTGTACCTGAATGTTAACTGATATAGGCGCTTCGTGCTTGTGCAAAGGTTTCAACAATCTTCTTGTTTTTCCTTCCTTCAATGTAACAAATTATTCACATAATTTCATTGTTATTGCCCCACTGGACAAACTTCTCTGACATATCCCTGACACCAAAACAATGAAAAAAGTCCACATAAACATGGGGCCGATTCCGTTTAATTTTCGCCAGAAAGCCTAACAGCTACATATTTACCTCCAGGCACCGTAGTCCAACCATGGTAAACAAGTAAAGAATAGCAAAGAAAGCAAATTATTAAAAATATATAATGTTCCCTTATTTTATTTTCTAACTTCTACATTGAACATACATTCATTTCTGGGAACTGGAATGTGCCTTGCGGGAGCTACCAAAGCACTCGATCCACATAAAAGCTTCACATCCTGTATATCTTGTAACACGTTTCACTCTCTTTGCAGCTTCATTTCTGTTAGTAGTTTGTCTTTTTGTTTTGTAGCACCCTGTGGACTGATTTCTTGTTTTCGATTTTCTGCCTTTCACCTCGACGAGCGAGTCGGATGGTAGAAAAGCATGACTCTCCACAATGTCAATATTCATTGTCATGCATAAATTATAGCGAGTGAGTGAAGTTCTCCGTCTCAGCCAAGTAGGGGCTTGGAATAACGCGGAACCGGAAGTAAGATATTATGGTCAATAGTAGCAGTCTGCATTTACGATTGTGCTCGCGAAAGGGCCTCAATGAAATTCACTTGCCCTGGGCCCCAGATTGCCTTGCGCCGCCACTGTGTAAAGTAGGACTTTCTTGTGCCCAACAGTTCAAGTTGTTATTGTCAAACATCAGTTCTATCTGAAAGGAAATGAGGTAATAAGAACGGTGTTTGTTTGGAATGCATAGGTAGGAAAATATATTTTCTGCTTGATATTTTAGAAAGACATTCTTCCATTAGGACAATATAATTTCTATATTTATTTTTGTTTATGCATGACTAAACAGAAAAACATGAGGCGCGCTAATTGAAGAATTTATAAAGTGACTGTATATATATGAGAACGCGACCCATACTTTTTCTTTTTAGTCATGCATGAACATTTTCTTTTTTACTTTTTAGTACGAATTGTTTAAAAAACGTATGTCTAAAAAATTTTTTAACCCAAATCCTAAAGCGTTCTACAACCAATTAAACGCCACAACGTTGCAGGCTAGTAGTCATGGGTAATGTTTAAAAGATATTAAAATATGCTTTAAAATATGTAAATATATAGAAAT
>JAGDQP010027955.1:0-24537 GCA_022664845.1 Lepisma saccharinum
TTGATATAGATTTAAGGTTAACAGACGCTATGCTTCGTTTAGAACGTATTTCGATGTGTTCATATTCTGCAAATTTCGGACTCGGGTAAAATTCATTGGCTATTTTGTTGATTCTGAGTGTACATTATAGATATAGGAAGACCATACTACCAAAGAAACCGCCAGATAAAAATACCGTACTTGTAATCTCAAGTTCTTTTAAACCAAAAGAAAAAAAAAATGACTTTGCAAATGCCAGTTTATGTATGCTTGTATCATTTAACAATTCTCTCCTTTCGCAATTTCACATTTCAAATACAAGCAGGAAAAATATTTACAACATTTGCGGTTTTGCGCACTAATTTATATAATTATTCAATTACAGTACATGGTAAGCTGCACAGGTCCGTTGGAAGATTGACGACGTAATTGCACTCGAGACGCAGAGGACTTCCAACAACATCTTTTGGAACTAGGATGGAGAAGTTGTTGTAGGTGGTTTATTAGATGTTACTAC
Organism: Lepisma saccharinum; assembly: GCA_022664845.1. Lineage (NCBI taxonomy): Eukaryota > Metazoa > Arthropoda > Insecta > Zygentoma > Lepismatidae > Lepisma > Lepisma saccharinum. Next base: position 497 of record JAGDQP010027955.1, read on the forward strand.
CGTACCAGTATTATCCTGGTTAGCTAAGAAAATCCTGAAAATCTCTGTTAGTATGACTATTAGAATGCAAGATAAGCACATTTTACCGTTTCTTACTACTTAAAATAGAATCTTCCGCCAAAACGCTACATAAGCTAGGTAGAAGACTATGCAATTTAACAAACTTTCGCATATGCAAACATCGCCAAAACACGCCTCAAACACGTCTTCCTTTTCATTCGGCATTCTCTATTGCTGACTATCGTTCGTTTTGTGTAGCTAATGCCGTTTATTCATCACGTTCTTTCGTAAATAGCAAGGACCATTATGCTGACCATTGTCTACTCATTTAACTACCTGATTACGACACAGAAATTATAGCCGGTGAACAACGATAAACGTCTACATTCCTAAAGACATTAAACGGGACAAAAAAAACTTGCTGTGTGCTCGTTAAGATGTTGTCATTTCATGATATTCATTAATTGCTTTTCACAAATACCATCTACTGACAAAATTAATATTATGATGGTTCCTACTATAATTAAATAGATTGTTATTGCAGTGTATATACTGTATTCAAGCCACCGACGAAACAGAAAAAACAAAAACATAGCGATTTATTAATATCCCAAAGTGTGTTAAATTTTTTAGAGCACTTGACTAAATCCTACAATCCGTGCTTGTAGCCACGGTACAGATTCACCTATTAACCCCTCATAATATCTGTTCAATACCAAGCTGAGGAACAATGAAACATTAATTATACGACATGCAATTAAGAGAGATGCCAATGCTGCCTAAATTATTACATGAAGTGTGAGAAATATCTATTTCCTAACACACTTAATATTATTTTGATTTTTTTGTTTTTGCTAAGTATACGAATATTGCTTTCGGCTGCATATAAAAAGGGAAGGTGATGCTTAATCATCCTATTTGAGTCAGCCTAGCAGCATCAATTACTCATCGCTCACTCTGCACCCAACCAATCCAACATCATGAGATTCTACGTCGCTGTTTTTCTCGTTGCTGTGTGCATGGTGAGTATGTTTTTAATATATTATTTGAAAAATTATTTTACTGAGTTAAGAAGCTCTTTTATTTTACAACTGATAATTATTAAATTTTTTTTCTGAATTAATACGAATGTTTTAATTTATTCTAACAACATATTACTTACATGAACTTACATTAAACCTTATATCGAAATATTCTGTTTTAGACTTCACATGTTCATCACATCTCATATTATGTGTTTCTTTGTTCTATCGAATGGAAGTCCCGGTACACATAGGAATCTATGCACAATGGACTTTAGTGGTCTCTACACGAAAGATTATACATAGTGTTTGTTAACTCTACACACGGAGAAATCCATAGTCCAGACAAACGGGAACTAAACTCGCAAGGTACCTTGTGTTTCTTTGAAGAATAATCTAAGTCTAATTCTTCCTCATTGTTTATGCATACCGTAAGTTCTTTTTTATGACACTAAACTTGTTTTTCGCTTTTTTTTTCTTCAAAATATTTCTCATTCTGAGTCCGGGATCATGTTCCAAAAGTTCCCCTTACACACGGACACTACACCAGAGATTCCGTCAGAATACTCAGCTTCAGCGGTGTAAACTCAAAATTGGGATGGTGTAAGTGGAGGTTTGCTTCGTTTCTATCGATTTTTGATCTTCAAAAATTTCAGTTGGAGGGTGCTATCGAGGATTTGTGCAACACCCCTTACAGGGGACGGTCTGACGGGATCACTGCACTATACACAGATAACTCTACACACACAAGGAAACGATGTGGTGCGTTTTCGAATATTCGCCACCTTTTTCTTTTAAGCGATTATACACTTCCTATACTTTCTAGGCTTGTTCAACTAAGCTTGGAAACTTTATATCGCTGTTTTGTCCGTCTGTTGACAACTTTCAACTCAGGAACTACTAGGGCTAGAAAGGAAGGTAGTTGAGGTGTCATTGAAATGTTCTCGACGATACATTTCTAGATCATGTAAATAGGACGCTCGATGCTGAAATCTGACGGTAGCACATGTGCACAGTTCCCCCGATTGGGATACATCTCACTTGTTTTATTTTATAAAGTGTTAATCATCAGCATTTAAACATTGTTCGGATTTTTTAAAATTTGAGTTGTCGAAATTTAGGTCTCATTGTACCGGGTGTCCAAGAAGTCCCCATACCTCAAGGTTTGAGAATCACAGAGAACAATGTCAATGTAATTTTAGTTATGGTATTGGTAACACTGCGTTCATGGTCATAGACAGCACTGTCTGATGTCCTGTACACTCTACTTTATTTATTTTCTGAGATTCTCTTAATTTCCTGGTAAAAAGGGGTAAGTAATGTGTACAAGATGTATGGAGAATACGAATTCTGCTCTAGTTTGCGGTGTTAAGTCAATGTTGGAGGACTTAGCAGGGTTTGAACAGAGAGTTAGAGAGGTTTCTACCTATTTTCAATAACACAAATGTTAAAGTTGGCGGAATGTTTGAGAAGTAGAGAATGACACCCACATTTAGAAAGGCTAGCAGAGTCCCTGTTATAAAGTATACCTATCGTGGATTTGCGACGAATCGATGGGGATTAACTAGATCTCGCAGCAGCAGGAGGCACATCTTCGAAAACCAAACCAACCTTATTCCTGTATTTCACTAAGACAGTCAAGTACTCAACCCTTTTTCTTCGCCACTGTTACAGGGCTGCATCGTTTCTTCGATCACATGCCTCAATAGGGCATAAAAAATGTTCAAGGTAATATTTTATAAATGACACAAAACCGTCATATTATACGAGTTATATATATATAAAACTTTGGAGCTTAATGTGTTGACGTGCAAAATATAACAACTTTGCGTCACATGTATTTCGGGTTGTTTATAAAAAATATTTCTAATGGTTTTTTATTCTTCAATATCACTTACATCTCTTAGTTTCTGGAGTCGACAGTTAATTTGACATACTAATACCACTCTTTCCTCGCAAGGAGAACGTGGCGTGTGAAGGAGAAAATGTGACGTCTCTCCCCTTCCGCAAAGAAAGATAAACGAATCAACGCATCCAGTCAGGCAATTGGCGTAGAACATATAATGAAATACCATTACGTAGGGCGCAGGAGATTTTCTGAGGTTTCATGGTATACGTGATCCACCATGCTGCAAAATACATTTGTTTCTAAAACGATTCCACATGTTTGCTTTTTGAAACTGTGTCACTTAAGCTTTTCACGTGAGTCGAAAAAACATTAATTTTGTTTGAATGTATTTGTTTCTGGCATTTAGGTATCTCAAACTTAGGCCAGTATCTCAAACCTCAGTCAAGATAGACGTATTTTTTTGGTTCCACTAAAATTGGTCGATAGATGGCACACGACAATCATTCAAAACAATTATGGTATTTCTACGATTTCTTCTCATTATAAACAATATGGCTGCTGCTGTAACTAAATTGGTATTTCAGTTTTGGTTTGAGAGGGGTGGAGAGATTATTTAGGAAAAAACATATAAGATATACGCTTGGCTAGGGATTCCTCCAGTACTTTCAATTTCAGGTGGGGTGTAAAGTCAAACTTGGGAGGAGGAAGTGGAATTTGACACGATTTCTACAGATTTTTGAGCGCAAAAATTTTAAGGTTGGAAGAATGTTCTCGAGAATTCGTTGGTTAGAGGGGGAGGGGCGGAATTTCCGCAAGAGTCACTGACATTCACTCTACTCCGTCTTGCGACAGTCACCGCTTCTACGTTGCCAATGATAATACAACTTCTATGTTCACTAATTTGTAAACACGTAATAAAGAATTGTACGACAATTGACAACCCAACGAGAGCACACCTTGCGGCCGTAACCCAGTTGGCGGAGGGTTGGCTTTGCATTCGAGAGATCCTGGTTTCTATACAGACGATCAACCAGTTCTAAGGTTTTTAAGGGCTTTTTCCTGCTTTAACAGACGAATGCCAGGATGGTATTTTGCGCTTAAGCCCTGGCTGACTTCTCGCATGTTTTCCTATTCCGTTGTGATCCGTAGATACCTCAGGGGCAAATAAATTAAATTACAAAAAAATGAAATTCAATGGTATCTCATGCACTGAATTTGAAAGGAAACATCCCTTTCATCAAGCCCAACAGAAAGATCATTCTTTACAATTTTTGTAACTCAATTTTTGCCATTCTGAGTGAGACAAGCTTTAATATCCTTGAGAAAATGCGAGCTATGATGACTGACGGATATTCTCTTGGCAAACAATCGATCAAAATGGAGAGTTTGGAATGGAATTTGGGTGTGATCCTGAGATATCTAAAGAATAAAAATAAATTCAAATTTGGATGCAACTTCCATTTTCCTCTTCGTGTTATGGTACGATTTATCTGTCTTCATACTATAAAGAATTTGAGTGTCTTTTTCCTCTGTATTCCTCAACCATGTCTACAATTGCATCCGTCGAAACGCAATCTTCTGCTAAACAATGTCCCCGCAACTTTCATTCTATGTTTTTTATTGTTTTTGTTATCGTTCGTCCCTGGCATATTCTCTACAAACATTTCTTACTACTTTTTTTCTAGCTGTTCATGTTTCTTTGCGTCGACACTTCAAACCCTTCTAATTATTTTTAATCATTCAAGCATACGGAATTTATATAACAAGATTAACAGGGTATTATTTGTCACCGAAAGAGGTAATGGGCGAAATTTATAGATGATAATAATGTATGAACTATTATATGTGTATTTCACTATCTCATAAACAAGGACGGCAATAAAGGGGGAAGGACTACTGGAAGTTTTACCTCTCTAAAATCTACTTTATTCCCCTTATAGGCTTTCAGATTTAAGAAAATTTCGTCAATCTGGAATTAGATTGGAAGTGTATGATCGAGTTTAACTGTTTACTTTAATGACAGACTTTGATCGAGCATTCCAGTAATGTTAAATATAGAGCTCACTAGACAGCACTGATATGTTGTCATCTGATACGAGAAATTCAATGCAATCTGTTCAGTCTGGAATAAAGATCTCGAAAAAAAAAACTTCCTTGTTAAACATTGTGAGAAGCAATATGTGCATACGAAAGGATTATTTTGCAAATAATTTGTGAAAATGATTTTTCCCAAATGAGATAACAGGGAAATTACACGAGGTCCCACGGAATTTCTTCCCTTTCCCACCCTACAAATAACGCCTTACGAAGCACCAGGATTTTTTTAAAAATTAGAAATGGACCCACTAAGTACTCGTCGTGCAGTATCCAGACACACTCTCCAACATTGAATTTATGATACCCATGACTGGTAACCTATCTCATATCACAAGCTGATACGGAATTAGTAGCAAAATATATGTCTTGACTCATCTACCTTAAATACCGTGTCTCCTGAATCAAAATATAATTATAATTTGGCATCCAATTTCAATAACGTATCACCACCAGACATGTCACTTAATGCCGTGTTTATATTACTAACATTTCACCATGGATAACTTTAACCGAGATCGTTTTAACAATGTAAACACAAGTTACAGTTAACGATGCGACGTGGGTTTCACAAATAACCAACGTCAAGTTACGACCGTTATCTTCTTAAGTTATGTCTAAACGCAAGATGGCCGTTAAGCGCGGCTCACTTCGTGAGTTTATTTCTTTCTTTATCGAAATGTATAGCATCCTAGTGGTGTGTATCACTTTTAAAGTATAAAAGAATGATGGCAGAACTAATCTACAAAATATTACGCTACAATCAATTCATCTGTGTTCAGTATTTTATAATTTAAACCTCCACCACGTAACTTTTTTTAGTTCTATGATACTCACAAGATGGCAGTAGAAGCACGACAATCAAGTTAAGTTTCCGTAAGGCTAAATGTAAGTTATTTCAACCATGATTCTTGCCATCGTCGTAACCATCTTAATAATCTAAACAAAGTATAAGGACGATTTAGGCATAACTGTTCCATCTTATACAGAGCGTTAAGAAATACTTTTTATGTGTAGATGGAATTGAAAAGTATTCTTATACAAGTAGTAATTTTCATGGAATATTCCTAACATACCAGAGCAGTACAAGGATATCGGTCGACATCGAATAATATCGTTCCCCGATATCGTTATCCATCATTCGAAAACGTTTCTTTTTTCAACATCATTCGATATTGCTTTTTGATATCGATTAATATCGGAAGAAGATGCTCTCCGATAACGATCATTATTGATTATCGGTACAGATTGACATCGGTCTTTGATGATCAGCCAATATTGGTTTGCCATTCGTTGTAGATCCATCTCGAATAACAACCTCGATCAATATCGCAATGATCCATCGTTGATATCGCCCAATATCGATGTGTTGTTGAGGTAGTGTAACTATATCTAACTGGATGTCAGTCTCGTAAGGGGCGTGTGAGTTATCTCAACCCTTTAACCGGTGTTATATATAAGGAAACATTCACTATGTGCTTCATCTACTATTTTCAAATAGGAAAGTATCCAAAATAACATATGCTCACTAGATGTTACTATTAATGGAATACTGTTACAGCCCATACAATTAATGTTGTCTTATCATATCTTTAAAATGTTGTAACTCTTTTATCGGTTTTATCCAAGCTCCACACAAAATAATAATTGCAAACATTTATCTTTTATTGAAAAATAAAATGTTCCTATTGATGAAAATGTTCAATATACCAGTCGTATCGTTAGCGATAAATAGAAACCTTATACGTAACACGTACAGAAAATCACTACCTACAATTTTCGCTCAAATCTGATGTTCTTTATTTCTCTTATATTTACAGATGTTCCAGACAGCCATGATTGGAGGTATGTTAAGTATAATAATTAATTTAGTAAAATATTCATTTAACTTTTATAGGACAAAATTTAATGTATTTTGAAGTTAAAGATTTTCATTATATCAAACGGGTATGGACTTAACTGTAAAGTTAACAGAAACGCAAATGCGTGGACGAAAACAATTAAAGTGATAACATAAAGGGCGACCTTTTAGGGAGAATGGCTACCTATGCTAGATCTTATCCAAACACAGCTCAAAGGAGATTTCGTATAGGACATTTTTTACATTCATAGCAAACGAAATGATCTGGAAGGGAAGCGGTCTTGGAATTTTTCTAGGTACTATCACAGCGTTTGCCTAATGCGATTTTAGTCAAGATGAGTGGTCGGCGGAAGCGATGCATTATCTTACACGGCGAATGAAGTAGTGTTTGGAAAATCAGGGTGGCTATCTCACGGACATTAATTTTCACACGTAAAACAGCTCTTATATTAAACACAATAAAATTCCCAATCTTTCGGGTAGCCCTAAACAATTTCTTTGAACACCAATTAAAATATTCTCCTATTAAAAAAACTATCAGGTGTTGTACCCTGTATTTATTTATTTGCTCACTAGCTCCTATTTGCTCTTATTCTGCGCGCCAAACCATGCTCAAGCGTGGCAAGACTGAGAAATTGGAATCTATGGCTCAGGTCAGAATAGGGTAGAAGAAAGGATGCGAGGAGGTCCTAAGTTGAAGGTTTCATCCCGATATTTGCCTGCTGTGACTTAAACAAAATCCTGGAAAATCCTGAGTCAAGATGGCCAGCCGCTGGAATCGAACGTAGGACATCCATAATACGAAGCCAATACCCTACCAATTGAGATACAACACATCCTTTAGGCAAGACAAAGAATTGTAGCGCTCAGCGGTTTACTATCCACTCAGCCAACGCTGAATCTTTGTACGTTTATTACCTTTGTTTGGTCATATTTACTTTCCGCTTATGAAATTCGATGAAGAGTCATAAAGTCACATATACTTTACACTTCTGTTAGTAAAGTGAACATTTTAATGTACAGATTAGCCCACCGGTGTGGATCTACATAGAGAAAAGGCATACAGATAGACAGACTCAACGACAAAAATGTTTTGAGCATTATATACGAAATTATAAACTAAATCTGTAAATGAATACGTTAAATGTTCAAATCAATTATTTATCTCAATTATTTAAAGAGCAGGGAATAATACTTTTGTACCTTTCCTAGAATGTAATTGGCCTCATCAATGTAAAGTTGATGAAAATTCTTAAGCAAAATGTAAAGCTACGATGCCCAAACGATAGATGGCAGGGCGTTCTTATTATATATCTAAAGTGGTATTATTTGTTGCACGAATTCCCATAGTTGTTCCTACAGAAATTCAAATGTAGAAAGTTCAAATTTTCAAAGAACTTTGACAGCCTTTAAGGATTTTTATTTCTTTATTTGTTATTATTCATTATTGAAACAACTTATTTGTTATACGTTTAGATATTTCTTTTCTTTTCTCGCCTCTCTTTGATTTCAGCACATTCAGCATTTTATTTATTTTGTGCTTCTTTTTGCATCCCCCGTTTAATGTTTTTTTTTTTTGGGTTCTTCTTCTTGGCGGGAAGATACTATAATACAGAGATATGATTGTGTTTTACAGGCTGGTCACGAATCAATCCTCAAGTGCTCTCTGAGTAATATTGCCTGGCTTCAGGCCACTTTGCCCGTTCGTTCGAGTGAACTTGGTATTCGTCGGGCCATGGATTTGGCGAATCTGTCTTTCTTAGCGTCTCTCATGACTCTCAATGTCTTGTTGAGTCTATCCTTCCTCCGGGTTTATGTTTTGATCCCGACGCGGCTATTCATGATTGTAAAGCTCAGTGGTCATGTGTAACCGACATGGCGTCTTTAGACGGCAGTAGTTCTCAGGCCATTTTGGATGATCCAATTATTCAACGCACCAAATCGTTTCCTCCACAATCCCCCGGTTGTCTTCTTGCCAGACTTCTTGCTGCTTTTTCTCCAGATTCTGGTGTTTGGCTTCAGGCCTTACCTTCTCCTCTGGGCTTCCACTTATCCAATGAAAGTTTTCGTATTGCTGTTGCTTTACGATTAGGAGCTGATGTCTGTGTATCTCACAATTGTCCAGCGTGTGGGGCGTTCGTAGATCAACGTGGCCTTCACGTTCTCTCTTGTGTACGAAGTGCTGGTAGATATGCGACATGCCAGTGTAAATGACGTAATTCTTCGTGCACTTATTTCAGCTGAAGTACCTTCAGAGCGTGAACCATCTGGATGTAGTCGTTCAGATGGTACGAGACCTGATGGTATGACTGGAGTGCCTTGGAAAAGAGGAAGATCATTATTCTGGGATTTTACTTGTGTTGATACGCTTGTCATCTCGAATCTTCCTCATTCATCTTTGCGAGCTGGTGGTGCTGCTTCCCGTAGAGAGGTCGAGAAAATAGAAAATGCAATACCCTGTTAGACAAATTCATCTTCATTGCCATTGCAATCGAGTTAAGCGGTACTTGGAGCACCGAGGGCTTCAATTTCATGAAGAAAGTTGGGCGACGCATTGGGCTTGTTTCCGGCAATGCTCACGCTACTGCTTTCCTATTGCAGCGTATTAGTTTCGGCGTTCAGCACCACAATGTTTCTTCAGTTCTTGGAACGCTGTCTCCGGGGAAGGAATTGGAGGAGATTTTTCTTCTTTAAATGCTCTTTCCCTTATTGTTGTTTGTGTTTGGTTTTTATTTTTGGTTGTTAATTAAGACTTTGTTGATTTTACAGATAATTCTATGATGCCGTTATTAATGTTATCTCATATGTAATAACGTATATAATTTGGATTGTTGTAAATTAAAATATTTATATTCAATGCTTTACAAGAATAAAATAATTTCAACAATGATCAAAACAAAATCGTAAATAATCACGACAGAGGTCTTTAAAGATTATATGGTTTTGTAAAACTAAAAATTGAATGTCTGCATTTCTAGGAACAATTTTGGAATTTCGGATAAGGGAAAAAATCATTAGATATAATACGATCGGCGTGCCACCTATCGCCGAAATTTACCACTTTTCAATAACCTTAATAGTGGAAAGTTACGAACATGTAGCTATAATTCAATCTCTTTTAATTCCAGCAACATCCACAGCAGCCCCGGCTCCATCTGCCGCCGCAGCACCAGCTGGATCAGCAGCTCCAGCAGCCCCTGTAGCAGCACAAACTGACGCTCCAGCCACCCAGAGCGATTCAGTACAAAACGATGCTGTTGCAAAGTCGGTGGCTATATCCAACGGCAAGAGATAGAGAACGAACCATTGTCTCTATTCCTGTTTGTGTGTGTTTGATACACCCAGCACTAACATCACCATTGTCTACGTCAGCTGGACAGCTGCAACAACAATCACCAAGAACTGCTCTGTCTCACTTATTTTTGTACCACGTTTAATCTTGCTTTTTATCTGGTTCAGAGTGTCGCAATGTAAACAACATCACAATAAAAGTTAGATGCATTTATACATATTTGTTTGCTTTAAAAGTTTTCCATCATTACCAAGTGTTAACAGGAAATTTTGGTATTAATGTACGAAAGCTTTTTGGAAATTAATCTCCGGTGAGATGAAATGAGATAAACAAGATTAACACAAGAATGTCAATATACAAAAGTTTCTTTCATATCTATGCTACTGCTTCAGAAAATTTTACCCGCATTCATACACTGGTCTAAATGTAGCACTTGTTTTTATGTCCCATCACAAAGAAACTTCTCGTCTGAATGGTAAGCCTTACCAGGGACATGAGTTCGTTCTTCTTGAAAGCTTCCACGTCATTCCTGTACAGAAGAGACTCTCATAAACTTTCTTTCGCACACAACGAAACCACACTCTCCGATGAATTTCAGCCGCGTCAAATCCATCATCTTGAATGAATCAGCTGAGTGAGCGAACTTCGCACTAGAGGAATCCTTGATCTCACTAGCAATGATGAATATTGGAGAAGTGAACGCGGCCGAAATTCCACTGAGAGTGAGTGTGTGGGTTGTGTACGGAAGTCAGTTCATGAGAGTCTGTTCTGTACTGGAATGGCGTAAAAGCTTTCAAGAAGAAAGAACTCATGTCCATGATAAATAAGTCTTATCATACTGACAGGAACATTCTTCGGGAAGGGGTATAAAAGCTGGTGCTCCGTTTAGACCGGTGAATGAACGAGAGGGAAAGTTCGTGGAGAAGTAACAGAGATATTGACGTAATTTTTGTATATCTTGACATTCTTGTGTTACGCTTGTTTATCCCTTTTACACCGTACCGGATTTTAATTTCTGAATAGCATAATGTAAATATTTGAAAATTCGATTATGAAGAACATAATGAAGACTCGCTCAATCATTCTTATTTAACAGAACAGAAACTGTGCTATAATAAATACTGTTGAACCAATTTTCTTGGTGACATGAGTTCATAATTAAAGATGTTATATACTGTATTTTTTTGAACTCCATATATGTTGTTCTGGTTTACCGTGAAAAAGATTTTTTAGAAAGAGACTTTGGTGTAAAATACCGAAACAATAAATCAACTGTGATAGATTTACTTGCATATACTGTATAGGAAATCTTGGCGCTATCTCGTGACCATATTAGTAAACTTTAAGAGAGATAATAAGAAACTACGAAAGTGGCTCCGATATAGTTTTGTTCTTAAATATCCATGAAATTATTATGGACTTTACATTGTTCGGTTACACATTGAATGATTTTTGTGCTAACACTGTAAGTGCAGTAGATCCAGTAGTAGTAAGTAAGTGTTTGAGAAATATAAAGCCAAGTGTATTGCGATAATACTGTTAACTGCGATATTGCAATTTACCATTAAATATCTAAGTATGTGTTCATTAAATAACGCATGAACAAAACAGAAATAGTGAAATTTTATCTTATAAGCCATTGTTAAAATACAATTGAAATATATTTCGACGCCTCAGGATTATATTGTCGTATCTCATATTGAAATTATATTGAAATATGACTAATAGCATACTTAGCCGTCAAATTGTATTAGCCATATATATTAAGAATACAAATTTGACAAAATGACATCTGCATTTCTAACTTACAAATTCCTTCACAATGATAATCGTATGTTGTGTAAGCTTTCAATTTGACACTTTCTCAACCATAAACATTGTTCAAATACATGTGTTGGATACTACTTCGATTCTGATTGGCTAAGTCGATACGGTTGCTCATTTATCTGTGGATCGATGCCGCCGCAAGTTTTGAATCCTTGTAACTCGAAAAAGGTTGAACACAAATTAGGAATCAATATTTTTTAGGAATGAATATTTCTCTTCAAACCTAGAAAGAATGACACATGAAGAAACGTAAAAAAATAATTATACTTAGTAATTTCGTAGCTAGAGGGGTTGGAAATGAGTATAACATCGCGAAAATTGGCGTTATATCTCGACAAATAATGAGTATTGTTCGTTTATCAATTCAAAATCTAAGTTGTTAAAAGTTTATGCTTGATGAATGTAGCTTAGGATCAGACGAAATTTGTGTGTGCGTACTGCGTAATATTAATTCCTTGAAAACGAAATTCCTATGTTACTATGTACGTTTATGCTGCACCCCCTAATCATACATAAACTTTGCTCACACAGATGCTTTTTTAGTACAACTTTGATTAAGATGTGCTAAACCGATATGGCTTACGTTATGCTTGTCATAAGATATGACGTCATCATGACCTTGTCATGGTCATTTCGGACGTCTTTAGCTCCAAAACTACGCATACATTCATTTAATTTATTTAAAAATAACTTTTTTTTATTTGACATGAACGGTGTTCGTATAGTCTGTCCGCAGAGAGAATGGAAACATGTCGAAGTGATGAAACACGTATTTTATTATTTTAAGATATTAATACTTTTTGTTAAAAGTCTGCAATTGACTCCTCGAGCGCGGTAGGTGGGTCAACTGGAAAATTGAAAGGGGGTCGAGTAATATATAATTTGAGAAGTGTTGATTAAGAAGAATTTTGGACCAACTCCGGCATCAATATGTTGCTCCTATACAAAATTCCTCATGTTCCATGTTAGAAACGTATTACTTTATCGCTATTTTTTGCTCAGACTCCAAAAAGTAGAGCACATTACCAGGTTAAAAAACATTTATGTGGAAAAGGTATTCTACGCACTATCCTTTTTTTTATTTAGGTATTAGTCCCCGCAAGTCTCAACCTCTATATTTCTAGAACGAATGACAATATGAAAAAAAAAACAACGAAAATACATAGGCCATTCTATGATTTTGAAAATCTGACGTTTTTTATTTAAAATGTCCACCTCTGACCAACTCTTATTCTTCATTATTAGAGTGTAGAAGCTGTAATCTAAGAGCAACTGTATTTCACTTAAGATACGCACCTCCATATCTAACATGTAAACCTATCAATACTTCATAGCGCTTTCTTGACCAAACTTGGTAGAGGGGTAGGATACATCAGGAAAACACCAGAAACCATGATTTAAAAAAAAGTAGCCGTAGTGGCCAAAAGTTTGGTTTATAAGAATTAGCATTTATAGTGTGATCTAAGAAGGAAAACACATGTTTATTTGCAAAATGTTTGAAATAATGAAAACATAAAACACATTAATTGATATTGGGTAAATGGGGTAATCTTTTACAGAGTACGTTCATCATGACCGCCATCTTGAAATTGGCCATCTTGAATCTTGCTCGATTTTTTTCTTTTAAATAGGAAGAGGGTGATGTAACATATCAATTCAGGGTAGAATTTTACCAGAAATACGTTGGTGAAGTCAATTTTGCCATAAATTTATTTTTGAGAGAGATAATAAGATGTGATATTAGTATGCGTAGTCGCTTGAAAAGCCCAGAAATAATCTGCTATTTATTGAAACAATGCAAGAAATGAAATCCTAAAGCAAAAGTAATTAGTATTGTTTACCACCTACACAATACACATTACTTGTGTACCCTGTAAGAGATAGCGCATTAACTCAATATCCATTAATGTGTATTTGTGTTCATTATTTCAAACATTTTATAATAAACATGTGTTTTCCAACTTAGATCACATTATAAATGTTTATTCTTATAAACCAAACTTTTGGCCACTGCGTCTATCTTTATGAACGAAAGCACTTTCAATCATGCTTTCTGGTGTGTTGTTTTGGTCAGAAAAGCGCCTTGAAGCATCGATAGGTTTACTTGTAACATTTTGAATCGAGTCCCAGCTAGTTCATTTCATTTTTAGATTTTAGAAACATAATAGCTTAGGGAGCGATGAGCCAGAGTTATGATTTGTTTGAAAATCAAGTTTACAAATTACCCATTAAACATAAGCGTTACATCATACGCTACAAAATAAATAGTTAAAACAGAGAACAAATTACCATATAACGAACCAAGTTTGTCAATTCAAAACTCTTGATACGAGTCAAATTATTGGTATAACAGATGGCAGGCGCATGTGATGGTGATTATTACAAGTAATTAGTTTAATGAAGTCAGATCATTTTCTCACATATCTCTCCTATTTATGTTCGTTTTTTATGGTAACCGAATGTGAAGCCGAACCTTACAATTTAAAGTCAAATAAGTGAAGTTTATTTGAATCGTGCCACACCTCACGTATTAGTTTATAATAATTGATCGTCAACTGGAATTCGTTTTTGAAGTGAAGCTGTGTAGATAAATAATCTGTTTTCATCTGACGTAAATTCTCGTAATGAAATGTGTAGACATACAGCTATCCCTCGTATTACGCGAGGACACGAGCAATTAGTTCTCAGATATTATAAGGTAGTACGAAAATGCTTAAGTGAATATATTATAATATGAGTGAGATAGGGACTATTTCAAAGGAAAATGAAAAGCGTATGAGTTTTAATCAAATGAAATATTTTTATTCATGCAAGTAGCACAGTGTGAAATTAAAAATGTAAGTACCGGTACACATAATATTTTTTGACAGTCTTCAGTCTGAATGGGTATGGCGAATCTGGATTATTCGTCTCTGGTTCTCTCAAGGATCCAGGAACAGCAAGTTGACGATTGCTACCACGCTTGATGAAGTGGTCGAGACTCAGCTGATGGCTACTTGGCTAGCATTCTTCTTCTCTATGTAGAGTTCATTGTAGCGAACTACAGAATTGCTAAACAATCGTTTGCTAACTCAATATTCTCTTTCAGACTGACCACATGCCGTTAGTCAACACTGAGAGTAAGCAACACAGTTACTCGACGCTCTTTCTATCTGAGATTAACTACTATACGTGCCGTCTGGTAGCGTCGCGCACTCAGATCACGCCGTGCCATCGTCGTACAGAGTGATTGTGAATCCGCAAACTTCTCGTTCATTATATTTTTTAATCGTTTAAGTCCCGTTTAAAAGTCAAAAGTGATAGCTGTATTAAGAGTTAAATTTGTCAGAGAAAATAAATGTTAACAGAGGTATGACGCACTTATTCTGAGACGGAGACGGAATTAATTTTTTATAATTTAACTTTGGAAAGTGATTTTGCTAATTTTAGTACATCTTCGCTACTCAATGCTGTGTTATTATCACTTAATTAATCATGTTTGAGTTAGTAATATCTGCTGAAAAGTCATGATAAACGGTTAACAACTTTGGTACTATCTTGTAAAGATGCCACCTACACTATCTGTTCAATGTTAGCGGATAATTTAGGGAATACGTCAGAAGTTGTCGACGTTTTACAGTTGTTCCATAATGTTTATTTATTGTGGGAGTTATTACAGTTTAGGGAATACAGGATGTCCAAATACGCTTCTATCATTGCAAATACTTTGTGAATTTGAAATCTTGTGTCCTACCTAGAGGAGTGTTATTCCGAATTGATGTATCTTAAAATGAGTTGTTTCCCGTATGTTTCCTTTATTTATGTTCCGTTTTATTGATTTATGAACCAGAAAATGAAAGTTTTGTGTTTCGTACTTCACGCATATCACTTTACATACTTACAGACATTTTTGTTGAATATTGAAAAATAATAGTTAAATGTTACCTCAATATCATTTTTTTTAATTATATGTAAATATTTGAGAAGTAAACAAGTCGCGGAATAATTATTAATACATCAATTGGAGTTTATATGATTTGATATGCAGTGTATGTAAATGAATGTGTTCTTACACATTTCATACGAAATTTTCACACATTTGTATTAAGAATGTGTGTTAAAAGGACTATTCCTTCAGAGGGTAGCACGCTAACTACACCAGTCGGCTAATTACAGTAGCAATGCTAATTTCAACCGCTAGACGTCAGTCCTCTTTAAAAGCAAGTAGTCGGCCGCACTATTACATTAAAATATATGTACTTCATAACTCCACTGAATTGTGAGAAAAAAAGCGTTATTTTGTACTCATGTATAAACTTTATTTTCTGAGTATTATTATTTATTACAAACAAAATTACTGATTAACATTTTTACATTAATAACAATAAACTTGTTACATAAGATGTAACACACCTTCAAAATATTCGTATTGCCTTCTTTTAATAATGTATACTTCAAACAACAGTCACAAAGAATGCTACGAAACTAACACAACTTCACATTCATTATTATACAACGGAAATTCCAAGGCTCTAATAAGGCTTCAGTGTGTGTGTGGAGGGTGGTGGTGGTGGTGGGGAGATGACTTCAAGCTTTGTGAAGCTCGCTTCTAGTTCATGGAAAGTTTGGTCTTTTCGACAAGGCTTTTCCTTCTGATTCATTATTGCACTAGGTTTTCAGATATGGTCGATTATTGGATTTATCGTTCATTTATATGCAGTTCAAATATATCTGTTATTTAAAGAACAGTCGACGTACATGGATTTAGATAAAGTAATGGTGTTCTTTATATTGAATGTGAGAAATTATTGGCGATAATGTATCATGACTAATACTGCGGATGAAATAATTTATCATGAGCTGTGGTATTGGTGTAGTTGCTTCTAGATTGGGTTATGGTGTTAAAAACGACTGCATGAACGCACGAAGGTGCTTTTGTCTTGCCAATCACTAGAAAGGAACCTTAGCTCACTTGGTTTAAAGGGAATCTGTTTCTTTTATATGATTAATGCTTGGAGTTCTTGAGCAACACGGCGGATACGAGTTTGCATCTGAAAGAACTCTGATTCTCTGCATGATCAATGAGTGCTGAAAACTCTGTAAACTAACCTAACCTAAAGTACATGTTTCTGTTTGTATTGGTCATTAGTAGCATCTGCGATAGCTAACTAACAAAGCGATATCTAACTTTGGTGTTACTAAATGAATCATTGACAGCTCTTGCTTGTTATATAGAAACACTAACGCAAACTAACCTAATAAATATTAAACCGATTTTTTAATACTGCACAATTGGTTCCAGATTCCTTCAAGCACAATTACTTCATGTATTTCTGTAGCGGTTGAATTCGGTTCTAATTTAATAAAAATATCATTAATATATTTTCGAAAACTTTAGTGTCTTCGTGAATAGGGGAATGTGGGTACCTTAATTATTCCAAGGCGAACCAAAACCAGTACTGCTGCCTTGCTGTTAGTAGAGGGATCTACAAAGGCTAGGAGAAGATAACCCCGAACAAAAATATCATGATGAGGGGAAGCAGCATCACCATTACCACTCTGAGGCTGAAGATGAATAACATTGACAAGGCTCAGAGATGGACAGTTCTGAATGTCTGTCTTTACTACGAGGTCGTAGAGCTGAAAACTCTACACCACTAAATCATGTCAAGAAATATGGTTCATTGATTGTCCTGGGGTAAAATATTCCGGAGGTAGACTAGTCCCTCATTCAGATCTCCAGGCGGGGATGGGGACTGCTTCAGGGGGTTCCAAGAACAGGATTAAGAAAAACCTTAGAATAGGAACGTGGAACGTACGATCGTTAAAAAATGGGAGCTCTTCAGTTAGCGGTACGCGATAAAGAGAAGTAAGAACAGTATCCCCCCGGTGGTCCAGCATATAGAGTTCGTAAACGAAAGACTGTTGTACGTTACGATACGTACTCGATGGTGCAACACGGTTTTAATAAATGTCTATGCTCCGACCGAGGTGGCTAATGATAACGACAAACATACATTTTATAAGGAGCTAGAAAAGTTGTTTCACCGATTACCGAAATATAATACGAAAATTGTGTTCGATGATTTCAATGCTAAGATAGAGAGGGAGGAGATATATAAACCTACTATAGGCAATTATAGCCTTCACGAAGAGACCAATAACAATGGAGAAAGACTGATAACTTTCGCGATCTCGAAGACACTAGAAGAGCAATACTTCCAGCACAAAGATACACAAATACACATAGGTATGTATCTCCGGCTGGCAAAACGCTCAACCAGAACGATCACGTATGAGTAGATAGACGAAGACACACCAATATAATGGATGTTAGGTCTTACAGAGGAGCTGAAGGTGATACTGACCATCAGTTAATGATCACAAAAGTGAGGGAAAAGTTATGCATCGCGAAGAGAGAAAGCAAAAGATCAAAACAACTGAAACTCGAAGTGAAACGATTAGATAATTCGAGCGTAAGAACAGATTATCAACTTTAGCCGACTTGAGTAGTACGAGGATCGTTCAAGAGAAAGTTTCCTTATTGCTTTTGGAGAAAGTACAAGACCGATCATTGAAACGAAAGCAGCAATATGTTCTTTCGTGCTTCTGCTACATTTACCACAAAATGCAATGTCGTGCGGGCTACCGCGCATGCGTGACGCGTGATTAGCCTGAGTCATGCAGTGAGAAACGTACAATGGTCATAAGGAGTAGCGAGTCATGGCAAAACAACGTGTGTTGGAGGTATGGATTAAATTAGAGATTCGTTCTGTGAACCGGTATAAGTGGGCAAATGGTCTTACTCCTATCGACATCCACAGGAAGCTGTTTTTTTTTTCTGGAGACTCTGTAAGGCCAGTCAGTGCAAATGGTACGAAGGTGGTTCAAAATGTTTTCTGAAGGACGAACAAGCATATTCGATGAAAATCGGCCCGGTTGTCCGTCTCCCGTCAATCACGCAATATTGGTCGACAAAGGAAATGCATTGGTGTTATCCAACCCAAGAATCAAGGTTCGTGAAACAGCCTCTGATTGGAAAATTTCCGGCGGGACAGGATTCCGATTGTTGTGCAGATGGTTTGCAAAAACTCGTGCAACGATGGAACAAATGCTTGTGCCGCCTCGAAAATTACGTTGAAAAGTGATAAAGGACCATGCTACTTGGTGCAACTTGATTTTTGTCTGTACCTTCAGAAATATATTTTTGGTAACATAGGGAAACTTTTTCCATGTACGACCCTCGTAATAGTGAAATTATTGTAAGTATGATGTGGGAGGCAATTCGTGATACAGTGAAGGGAGCAGCGAAGGAGAAGAAACAACAAAAGGACAAGCTTTGGTTTGATAAAGAATGCCTTAAACTTCATGAGGAATGGAAACAAGACAACGATGGCTTAGTAATAAAAGCGAAGCAAATAGCAACAACTACAGTAACGCGAGACGCAACGCCATACGCGGAATCTGACTAAAATTGCCTATGCGTGGAAAACAATATTTCGACAAACTTCTTAATGTACACAACGGAGAACAAACAGAGGAATTTGAAATTTATATCGCAGAACCGTTTATAACCGAACCTAGCGAGATCGAGGTCAAAATGTCATAAAAGAAAATTAAAAATTCCAAATGAAAGGGAATATACAATATTCCAGCGGAATTATTTAAGGCGGGAGGAACAGCACTAATCAAGGAACTGAATAAACAATTAACTGCTATATGAGGAAATGAGGAACTTCTAACGGTTCGATCTCGGTTCGTGCTATAAGGTTTTGTGTTGGACAAATACCGTGTGCGTGTCTTTTTTCAGGGTCTTCCCATTTCCTCCACCATATGGCATACAATATAAACCATAAAACATATACCAAATATATGAAAATAGAATAGTATAAACTATAAAGTGTGAAATCCAGGGCGGCAAGTGCTCCCCCCCTTGCCGACGCCCTTGGTTTCCGCCAGGATTTTCAGTTTAGGGGGAGGGGTGTAAAGTAAAAATTGGGAGGGTGTAAGTTGAGTTTTGAACAGTTTCTATCAATTTCTCATAGCAAAAATTGGGAGTTGGGAGCCGTTGTCGAGATTTTGGAGGGGGTGACACCCCTCCACAGGGGGGATCTGGCGGAATTACTGTAACTATGCAATGATCTTTTTAGTAACTTACGCAAATAATGTTCAAAGGTTCAAAGAGGAGAAACTCCCATGTCTTGTCAATAAATTTTGAATGTAGTGGGAATTTTTTATTGCATACCGTTGTTATTGCATACCGTTTACTTTACTAAACCTAAAAGTACTACGCATGTAAGAATATAATAAATACATTACATGAAAAGAACAAGTTCTTTTCCAAATTTTGGACAAAAACTTACATGCCAAGAAATGATATTTTCTGTGTATATTTTGCCTGACACCAAGAAATTTCCAGCTGATAACACTAGAGTGTAGTATTGTGGCTGAGAATTATTTTCTTGTTAGCGTCATTTGAAAAATTTGGAGGAACTTTTGGTTTTGGCAATTAATACAATCAAAATCAGTAAATTACGTTCTTTCTCACTATCATACATTTATAATAGAGTAATTATTAAAAATATAGGATGAGTGTTGCTACTTAGAATGAGTATAGTTTTTGTGTTGAAGTTAAACGTGCCGGTATTGGCATTCTTCTGAAGCTTTCCTTCTCATCAGACAAATGAACTTGTAAAAATTACCGAATATTGTAAATAGACTTTTGCTTGAAATATTGAAATAATATATTTTGGGTCTGTATTGAACGGATTTTGTCAGGAAGGAATTTCTGTTGGGGTCGGGGTAAAGTCCAAATTTGGAGGGTGCAAGTGGTTTTTTTTCACGGTTTCTATCGATTTTTGACCGTAAATATTTTTAAATTAGGGGGCCGCGCTCGAGAATTTTGGATAGAACAAATACAGGGAGTGGGGTCTAACGCAATCACTGCTGCTTTGTTCCTGTGAAACATTTGATCAGTTCTATTTCACATTCTGAAGTATTTATTAGTAGAGCTTTTAAAAGCAATATTCAGTACAAAAGTGTAAAAAAGGAGCAAACAAAATGGTTTAATAAAAACTTACGACTTATTTTTCAATACACCAACTGTTATGAAAATGGATATATTATGTTTTAATGCTTACAAGAATTGAAAGTTCTAGCTTGGCCTTCAGAAATAGTTAACACTTTAGGTTGGTGGCGCCGTAGCGTACTAGGTAGTACGTCGGATTTCATCATCTTCTTTACGATAAAAATCCGTTCTAAATCGCTTTCCGCTATCCTAAGATGAAATATTCCGCTCTTTGGAATTTATCGTGTATGTATATTGCTTTTAGTGTTATGTACAGATTTCTTTTGTAGAAAGTCAGAGATCAATATTATTTTCAACTTCAGGTATCTTTAGGAGATATGTTTAGTTGTAGTATCCATTGGGAAAGTCATTCAAGTATACTTTTTCTTACAATGGTTTTCTCAGTTATCTTTAAAAGGAATTTACTCATTTTCTTATATTTAGAGTTCATTTCATCTTGTCTTTTCCGTACTGTTTTTGCTAGTAGGACCTTGTTTAAAACATGCTTCTTCTTTTATTTTGGTGCACGCTAGATTCCTTAGTTATGTTGGCTCATACACTGTATAGTGGGTTATGTGCAATTGTTTGTATCCTTCTCATTTACAGTAAATTCCTTTTAAGGAGGAATTTCTGGTTTGTAATGTTCCGCTTTGGATTTCCAATGTTTTGTTAAAACGACGAAGTCTAGTATGAATCCTTAGGGTTTTATGTTTGTATTCCACATTAGCCTCGAAGTGTCTCATATGATGGTTTTTGTATATCACTTGGTCAGGTTACTGAGGAAAACTTCATGGATTTCTCTCCACCTGTAGTTGAGCTAAGAGGGTACCAGTTGGCCTCTGTAAACTTACTGACGGCTTCATGGTGGGAGAAATTCTTCTGTATCAAAGGATTTGTACACATAGTACAATTCTCTTAATTCCAATGTAAGGAACGTGTCTCGAAACCTCCAAATTAGAGTAGAATGTCCGCCTTTTCAAATGTGTATAGCATACTGTTCCTTACCACGTGGTAAAAGATTTTTTTCAGAAGTACGGTTTTCTTCGAAGACGATTGGAATTGTAGATTCCGCTCTTCAGCGGTTTGTTGTTAAGCCAAGTAATTGTACATCAGCGGTTTGCTGCCCCAGTATATTTATGATAATGTTATTCTTAATTTTAAATTTCAGATGAAAATTATGACCGATCTTAATAGTTGCGGGGACAAGGGGCACGGTTCCTCGTTTTGAGACTACCTCCCCATCTCGGTCCCGCGTGGCGCCGCTACTACGTTGCATATTTAACCATTAAAGACATCAAGCACATTAAAAGTGGAAAAGAACGTCGATTAAACTACCTGAATTTTCACTGAAGCAGACAAATATCTAAAAGGTCAATGTGTGCCTAATGTATATTAGATATTCATAATTACGTCTAAAATTATACTAATTCTAAAAACAAAAAAACTCTGAATTTTGGTGACCTCCTGTGGGTTCACCTCCTAAATTTTCGTTCTTGCACTTACCAATTAGAACACAATACATCAGACAAATTTCTTAACAGAATCTGTCACACCCAACTGCTCTAGTAGTTTCAAAATTTTACACTCTGTTTTGACTTTTTGTTTTTGCTATTTCCACTAAAACAGTAGTACAAATGATTTTTTTATGGAGAAAATATTACACATAGATGCTAGTGGGGTCTACTTGGACTCCAAGAGGTTCACGTGATGAACTACGGGAACTGTGCGGAACTCCACTACCGACGATTCGAACAGGCATGGAGGTGTATGAGAAGACACGTAGTCACAGCGTCATCCACTCAACTCAACGAAAGGTCCAATGCCAAATGTAAGCTCAAGGCCTCTTGGACCCCACGAGCACAACATTTTCCTGCAAAACATTTTTTTTATAAATTTCTTTTCCCAAACCAGTTGATACAATATTCAAACTCAAATAATTTCAAGTCGAATTACTATTATCATCAATATTATTTTCAGAAAAACAGTCATAGTTATATGATCAGGATATACAGACAGGTGTTCGGAAACATCACGTGTACATACAAGATGAAAATGTTTCTCTAAGAACGTGTTCACAGCATAGAAATAAAAAAAAACAATAGCGAGTAGTGGTTATGCTGCCAACTGCATAAATAGCCAGACATACAGATAGGCAGATGGATATATAAACAAACACACTTTGGAATATCCACCAATTTTTACTGATTTCTCAAAAAGACATAATTAGTTTTATTTTTTAATAAAACCTTCATCCATACACTAGAAATTTGCTATATTCAATAGGAAACTAGTTTTTGTTGTAAAATGAATTTTAAAGTATGTGATCTACTGATACTATGTTCTTCGGTATCACAAAAATGAACAGCGATTGTGTGAGCAGAGAAAAAAAAAATTAATGGTCTTTCAGTAGTTGGGTGAGAGTTTTGGTGTTTGGGTTAATGATTCAAACTTAAAGTAAAATTTGTTTCTACATTATATTCTTTGTGGCTCAGATTTACAAATTTTGTGCGTCGGTAGAAAGGAAACGAGAGAGCCATCTTTTGCGTGCCGCAGACAAGTAAAGCTTAATTTTGAAAACGTATCGTAGAGATGGCATTACGGATAAGGACATTAATTTTTAATTGCTTCCGAAGCGGCAATAACGAAAAAGATTGTTACAATTACTCTTCTGCGTCTCATTTCTAATCAAGAGTCACGTTTTCATTCTGATATTGCAGCACAACCTTAATAACGTCTTTCTTATAATCCTTTCTGTCATGTCCCATTAAGACGTCACTGTTATGTCCAATGATATTGTTCTCTGTATTCCGTTATATTCACTTTAATAGAACTTTCCGTGCAGATTGCCAACTGACAAAACTTAACACTGAATTTAATGCAAAATAAAATTGAGTTATAACTAGACGTAGCTCAGTTGGTAGAGCATTATTTTAACAGTCGGGAGGCCTTTGGCTCAATATCAGCGACCGACCATTCTGACAGAGACTTTTACAGTGTTTTCCTTAGTTACACCTAACGAAATGTTGGGATGAAGCCTTCCACTTAGTCCC
>JAGDQP010027956.1:3321-15253 GCA_022664845.1 Lepisma saccharinum
AATCTACATATTTTTATTTACAACAATTCAATTTAAAATTTAAAAACTTATATATATTGAATTTCATTAAATAAATATTTATTTATTTTGAGTTACTAATCTCCAAATATTTTTTTAAACCTGTAAAGGTATAATTAGTAATAGTCTCGAAACTTACAAAGTAAATAACTAAAAATCACTGGAGATGTCAGTTATAAATTATTGTAGAAAACAAAATGTTACTATTCGGACGGTCACCATTACAATCACTGCAGATCGTCATCATCAAATATATCTTCGAAATCATTGAAAAAGTCGGCATGAACTGCTTTCTCATTTGCAGACCATAAGAACCAATAACAGGCCATCAGAACCTCCTGACCTTCCATCTCCATGTATGAACTTATAAATTTATTTATTTATTTCTGATTATTGTTTTAACTTACACATGGAAACAATGTATTTATTACATTGTGATAAGAATGAAATTACTGTCTTCATTCGTTACTTCGCGGTTTAATCATGTGCGAAAAACCATTGCAGTGGGTTAAGCCGTTTTGGATTGCTGCGGCAGCAAACATCGTAACATTCATTTTTATATAAAGAGTTTATCTTATTTTTTTAAGCAAAGTGTAGATAAATGAGCAAGAGCGGGTGCTTATTTGATTCATGTTCTATGGATTGTAAAGCTATCTGCGGCATTCTGCCTCTGATGATGTCCCTCGACGAACACTTTTACAGGCCAAAGGAGTAGTACGATGGAATTTGTCATTCCGTGCGATTTGGTTGCCAAGTTTGATATTTTTTCTAGATTCTTTAGCTATTTGGTGTGCAGAATCAGAAAAAAATGGCTGCCAAATTTCCCGCTTTCGTTTTCACATATCTTTTTCAAGACATAGTTTCATATTTAAACAATTCCTAGACATAGTTTGATATTTAAATTGTTTATGTCACCAATCTCTAAGTAATGCTTGTAATTAAATACAAAACTAATGGTAAACATTAATGAAGTACCACCCAAACGTTAAGAAAGCACGAAATTTATTTTCATGAGAGACTAAGCCTTAGTATCATCATTGTACTTTGGTCTGGCTGAATTAAGCTGAAAAATTAAAATCAAACTCCTATAGGTCGACTCCAGTGCCAAGCGATACAAGTGACATTGACGAATAAAAAGAAAGTTTGAGGTAATCTTTTACATATAACCCAAAATATGTTTGGCACAAAATTATCATATTTTGTACATGGATTCGTTAGGGTCTAAGGTTTGTTTGTACAAAACATGACAGCTTTGTGTCACATATATTTCGAGTTTTATATAAAAAATTATCTCGATTTTTTAAAAATTCGTCAATGTTATTTGTGTCCCTCGGTTTCTAGACTTCTCGTATGTACAAAGTTTCGTTATAATGTACTCAGCATCCTAGATGATGGCCTTTACTTGCAACAGAAGAAAAGCTGTACGATTTACCATTTCAAAAACAATTAAAAAATTATTTTTTATAATTAGAATCTAATAATATATAATTATGTTTTCTAAAATAGGGCCTAAGTTCATAATTATTACACAGCCCAGTTTCTTATTTAACTTCCCCCTAGTATCTGTGTACTAAGAGAAAAAAAAAATTCTCTCGACCGTTAAACGAACCTTGTTTCTAAGGAGAGGCCAGACAGTTTGTTACTTGGTGGGAATCTAGAGCATTAACATCTCCTCAACCCCCAACTCTGTAAAATGTGAGGCCTTGAACGTATTCAACAAACGATCTGATTTGTAGAGAAGCCAACCGGTGCAAGACATAGACAGAAAGGTGAATTAATTTATTTCGGAACTTTTGTGAAGACTCAAGCAAAGCATGTGGAAGCCAAAATTTATTGCACGGGTGATGGTAATTTCGCTAGAACAGGGAGTGGCTGCTTCTTTTGCATTAAGTGGATTGGTTCCCGGGCAGAAAATTCTATAGTATTTCCCTCACACCATAAGAGAAGTAGTACATACACAAGATAGATTCTTATTTTTATGGGTCGGGAGTTTCGGGAGTGCATTGTTTCAAATCATTGTCAAGGTTAGCAGCTTCCTTCCTTTCTTCCGAAGTAGGGAAACTGATTTGCTATAAAAGCATCTGAACGTCTTCAGGGTAGCATCATTTTTGTCTTGCAACAATAGTTAGACGACCACTCATATAGCTGCCATCATGTTCAAGTTGGTAAGTAACATAAGAAAATACTAAAATCATCGAAGTAAAACTTAATTTTCGTCAAAGAGTTACGAATAGTAATATTTTTAAGGTTTTAAGGAAAATGTAGCAGTGATATTTCTAAGAAAATTGGTTTTCATAACTGTTATCAGATTGATTTTCCGCAGCTACATTGTTCCACTAAGATTGAACCCTAGTGAACTGTCTCGTCTTTTAACATTTTCGGTCGATATGTCTCCTTCGTCGGTGGTCCTAGATAAGTTCAGCTGGACAGCCCTTTCTCCAGATCTCTGTCCTATGCCTCCTTCTTCATCTCTGCCCTATGCCTCCTCATTCTCTGCCTCATCGCCGTCAATACTGCAAACTCCTTCTGCCTCTTCCTCTCTTTCCTTCAATGTTGTTCTTCATACCTCTCCTCTGTAAACAGCCTCTTCAAACTATTTTTCCTTTTGCTATGCATCTCTTCAATGTTGTTTATACTACCCTTCCGTTTGAACATCTTCATTCTTCACCATATTTCAAAATTTTCCATAAACTTTTCTTCTTCCTTCCTTATAATCTACGTCTGTGAACCGTACTAGACAGCTCTCCATACAAAACGCTTAGCAAACCTTTTCTTCAACTCCCTTGGAATCTCCTCAGCTGTAACCAGCCCCCTCAGCTTCTAAAACGGTATTTTACAAATCCTACTTCGAATTTCTTCAGTGTAGCTCCCACTCCTAGGCACCAAGCTACACAACTAACTATTTATATGATTCTTCCAGTTCTAGTTTCATTCCCATCAGCACAATATTCATTATTCGAGTCTCCTTTTCGACTCTTATTAACTCAGTTTTCTTCACCTTAAAGAGTCAAAAAACTAAATTTATCCCCAGAAACAAGTATCATTAACTTCAGGATTATATTCACTAAGAGAGCATGTCAACAAAGTAAGTTGGAGCGAAGAAAAGCGAAACAGAAAAGTGTCATATAAAAACTTATATTTTTGTATGCTTCGCTGTGTTTCACTCTGCTCAGTCGGTGTACGCGTCACCATTTAAATACCTAGATTTAGCGCGACATCACTTTGCTTTGCTCCAACTTGCTCTGTTGGGGTAGTCCTGAAGTAAAACTTACATGTTTATCAACGCCAGTTGTACATTGTAAAAGCATGTTTCGGACTCTAATACTGGATAAACTTTTATTTATTGCTATACTTTTCTACCTTTGATAATAAAAATTTTCGTTCTTGAGATTGATCTGCACCTAAAAGACGGAAGGTTGGGGTAACCCACTAATTTTACTAAACAAACAACCAGGAGTGCGAAAATTACATCCATTCTTTCCTTCGATGTGGTGTTTAACTTTCAGAGAGAGAGAGAAGGTTTAAAAATATTCAAGAGGGGGCATGTGCTGTGGAACTAATTTCTTGTAACTCAAGAATGATTTCGTTCTTGAGATTGAGATTGAAAACGAAAATTTTATTGCTGTGATCTCGTACGAGTTAGGCCATTCACTTTCAATCGAAAAGAACGTCTTTTTCCCGGGATAATTAACTTGTTTGTAAAAAAAATTCACACGAGTTAAAGCATATCAATCAATAAACATTTTCGAAAGCCTATTAAACAACTAAGGTAGGAACAACACAAAAAGGACAAAATTTGTCGCTTTAAACGTAGTATACTATATAAGTAACATTCGGAAACAGATAAGCCGATTTTATCAGGATATAATATGATCAGAATGTGTAGCAAAATGTTTAGAAGTAATCTGGAATCACTGAGCACGCAGGAACGAATCACAGCTTGTCTTCCCCAGAGACATGCAAAAGAATTGGAAAATTTCAGCAAAAAGGATAGACGATATAATATGAATGCATTAATGTTTACGGTGTAAAAATAACTTCGTTAACTTCTTCCCATGTGGATATATATATGTTCGAATCATCGACACAAAATGAAAAATGAACGATAAATCCGTCTAGTTCACGAAACAAATAAAAACACAGAGATATAAACATAAACTTAAAACCCTAGTTAATTCAAAACACGAAATATCTCATGCACGTTATATTTGATGACATAAATATATATCACTTCTCTGTGGCAAAATATATTTTTTGGTGTGTGAAATAATTAGAAATTTTATACAAAGTAAAAGAAAATAATTTTATCAGAAAAGTAATATATATATATATATATATATATATATATATATATATAATCTATCCGATAGTTATGATGTGACTTTGGTGGCAGAAATTGATGACCAAATTCTACATTGCAGAATGAAACTCTTAATATAAGGTTTAACTTACATTTATGCGACAAACAAGCAGCTATATTACATATAGGACGAAACACTGTTTCGGAGACACGGAAGTGGAAGTTAGCAACCAGGACTTTGATCTACATGTCATATCGGGATTGGCTTTGTGAAATCGGGGGAAATCTAGGAAAACCTCAGTCAATATGACCGGTAGCACGACTATAAACTGTGTGATTGTTTGTACTCGTAAATAAACTTTTTTTCGAAACTCTTCCTCAAGCAAACTTCGATATTCCATGTATAGAAAGTCCTATTCGCTAACTCCACTTTCCTGTCTTCAAACCAGTGCTCGCCGAGGGATGTCATCCTGCTACATGTCATGGGTCTATAGATACTTTTCTGACTCATAAATGTCAGTTAAATGTTAAACTAAGAGCTACAGTTTTATTGTAGAATTTGGTCATGAATTTCAGTCACCAAAATCACATTAGAAAATCAACTATCAAAACGGAGACATTCGTAATCAGGAGCTAAAATTTTTCCTGAACTAATTCAAAGTTATTATTTCCTTTATTCTGTTCATTTTGACACAATTTCACACACATTTCTTGTAGAGATATTTCTTTCCCATGCCTTAAATATGAAACATTAAGTAATAATGTAGTCAAATTATTATTCCAATTTATCCTGTCTTTATAATAGTTAGGTTAGGTTAGGCCCTTGAAAGTATTACTAGTAATTATATAATTGCTTATATTTAATAAAGGAAATACTAAGCAGGGTGGCTCAGCAAAAAGCATGCTCGCCTTGTAAGCGGGAGGTCCTCGGATCGAAACCTGAAAGTATTGCTTTCGGCTTTCGTTGTTTCTCTTCTACGTACTAGGCAAATACTGAGATAATGACCGTAATTAAGACCAATAGCACTTCCTTTGCACTCCATATTCAGTGGATTTGTATGCATTATCGACGAGAGGACTGAAGCCATAAGTTCCTTTGAATATAGGCTATAGATCTTTCAAAAGTTTTTAAATATCTACGAAGTATCAGTATCAAGAACTAGTTCTTTCAAATTAGCCAGTAATTGAACAAAACATTTCAAATTCGACTTTAACCTTTTTGGAAATTTTCAAGCATTTTTTATTGTTATATTATTCCAGAAAATCATAAAGTTGCACTGTAAAAATGAATACATCTTTTTGTACATTATTTTGTAGACGTCTCTTTTAGTTTCGAGGTCAATGTAATTAATGTATACAAAAAATGTGTAGAAACATGTCCAATAAGGAGGAAGAAAAATTAGAAACTGGTTCTGATGCTTTGTTATGGAAATTATTTTTAAAAAAAAAGAAATAATGCCTTCATGATACTTAAAATACAGTTGTTAAGATGACAGATCTTTCATCTGTAGACCTACTACTTGATACTATATATCATACAAACATACTCTAGCAGCATCCAATATATATGTAACTTGATTTTTGAGTGCAGTTTTGCATTTGTTATCGGTAGTTTTCCTAATTATTGCGAGTAAAGAATATAAACGAATCTAGGAGAGCTTTTCATAAAATTAGTAATACTTTAGTACATTATTATTATTATTATTATTATTATTATTATTATTATTATTATTATTATTATTAATAATAATAATAATAATAATAATAATGCTTTTCTTTTATAGTCATTAGTATTTATTTTTATATTTTTATACATTAACTTACTTTTAAAAGTCGCAATAATTTTATCTTCTGCTTTACTTAACACATAGAACATATCTTCACATTGTTCTCCTCTATCGTAAAATATTCTCTTTTGTTTTTGTTGCACTTAATTTAATAATTAGTTGAACTATTTTGAAATAATTACATCAGCAATTAAGGTTCGTTCGTAGTAGTTATCGAAGTTGAACGATTAATCGGAATCAACACAATGGATTTACATTTTATATGTAACTTAAATTTTCCCCTGTATTTCAAATGATTTCGATTTCTATGTTTGCTCTTTTTTCCTTTTATGGACTGAACAGAAAGTCCATCACATCTGAAGAATGACATCCCTCGGTGATCAATCCAAAAGTTGAAATGGGGAAGGTAGTTGCCAGAATCTTAATTAATGTATCATCTTGGAATTTGCCTGGTGAAACTAAGAAATTACATGGAAAAATCGACCCAGGATAGCCTTCAGTGGGGATCTAGCCCAAGGGCTTTCTTATTAACGTTTCCAAGTCCGTGACAATAAACACTGCATCACGCGGGTATAAATTTAACTTAATGAGTTAGACGTACAGCAATGCACAAACTCTTCATGGGTTTGAGGGATGATGTCCATCGGACAGTAATCTTCCAGGGAAAGAAATGGGGTAGGTAGTGAACAACATCTTAGTGAAGAAGCTATCTCTTCATTGGCCTTTGAAACTGAGTAAAACTCTGATATAATGGTGTCGTGATACCCATGCAGCAGAACTTCAGCATGCTTTCACTCGCAGTGCTGATGTGAAATATGTAACGTTAACCGATGAACCACTACGGCCGCGTTCCGCCTTCAACTGTTTTCTCCGTAACATTACGTATATTCTACACGTGAGTTGTAATCTGATTCCTTAGAAACATGTTTTCATCTATGATAAATGTGTTTCACTTAAGGTCAAAAGTGAAACCGAGCTTGGTAGAGATCAAATGTCGTTTAGGTTCACATTTCAAAAAATAAATCCAGTAGTTCAAGGTTAGAAGAAAGTGTAAAGTCCCAGTTATTTAATATTTACTACGTCTGATCTGTCTTTCCCATTCCTTCCGGGTTTAAGGATTCACAGAGAATTATACACTTAAGCGTTTATTCAGGTACAATGGCTGTTGATGATGCTTATTACCATCTCGTAGCGTGTGCAAGATGATATAATAAATATTATTGTTAAAGCCATCACAGCAAATTTATCAATTATACATTAGACTGCAAATCGGATGACCAAAGTTCGATTTCGATACACGCATATTGCGATTATAGATAGACTTTAGTTCATAATTTGTAATTTTAATTTAATATTTTTGTAGATAATCAGTGTTGTACATAACATTACTATTCTATTAAAATTAGAAGGTCTTTCAAGATAAGTTTAGTGCTTTCATTTGTCTTAGCAAGTCGTAACCAGTTTCTTGTCTTTTCTTTATTTGAAATTTACTAACCCTCTAAACGACTTTGTAAGTTCTAAGGAAGACGCCTACAGATTTTGTTAGAGTTGACTCCGAGTTCGAACCTCTGCGTTCAATGAATCACATACAGATTTATACTCTGTCTGAACCACAGGCCAGCCGGAGATCATTCTCTCCTTTGTTATTTGCAAAATTGTTCTTTATTTATGTACTCGGCCAAGTAGCATTTCTTTACCCAACTACTTTCTTTTTTCCATTCTCTATCGTGTCCACATTTCGAGAACTTGTAATTATCTTTTATTGTCTCTCTGTAATAAAGTCCAACTTTCCGCTGATTGTAATAAGAGATTCTGTCAGAAATTTCAGTTTGGTGGATGTAATGTCAAAATTAGCAAAATTAAAATAGAGTTTTGCAGGCTTTCTATCGACTTTTAACCCTAAAAAGAAATTAAAGTTGTTGCTGGGAGTGCTCGAGAATTTGGGGAGTCTAGTCAAATCCTTGCTTGAAATGATAAACTGCAACAAAACATTTAATCAGTCTTTTTCACTACTCTTTGTTCATTGGTCCAGAAAAGATCTTCATAGTAGATATATCTTTCGATGTTGCAACCCTTACCTTCATATATTTTATCACAGTCCGTACCTACCTTCACATATTATCCTTCCCACATACGTATGTGGTACCAACTAGAAGCTTTTACGTACTTCCAAATTTGAACAGCAAACTTAAGTTCTCTTCTCTCAAACTGCCTATTAAGAAGCAAGTATTAAACGTATTTAATGAAACATTAATTTTCTTTAAAATATATTCTTATTTCTTTCTATTTATAAAGCGTTGATTCAAATTCTGTTTCTCTCTCTCTCTCTCTCTCTCTCTCTCTCTTTCCGTAAACATAAGCGTTATTACGTTTCATTAGTCTGCATTTAGTCTATGATAATCAAGTTCTCGTTAATATCTAAATGAAATATAATCAATAATCAATTTAAATACCTACACAACCCCGTACCTTAGGACTTACGGTCACAGACTTCGGAACGACACTGGGGAAGCAAGTAGATGCAAATCCTCCTGATGGTAACACTAACTGAGGTTTTCCAGGCTTTTTCTCATTTTCACCAGGCGAATGGTGGTATAGTTTTTTTTAACAAAGACTTTGATTGCTACCTTCCTCTCCCTTAGCATCGGAAGGAAGCTCGTCGAAAGGAGTCATACTTCAGACTTGTGAACTTAGATCATACCTGACTATCTTCGCCATAAATATACAATTAAAATAATTAAATTTCTGGTATATTATTATATGCGTTTCACTTGGTATGAAAATATTAGTTTCATAAAATGCAATATTAGTCGGATTTGTCGGGCTTTAAGATTTGGCTTGTATAACTTTCGCGAGTACGATAGTGAAAACCACTTTCGTTTGAACGCATCTCAAAAATTATTACCGCAAATGATCCACTCGAGCAAGTCAAAGTTTGTGAAAATTATTTAAGGTAATCTGCATTTAGTATTATGTGAATAAACTATCAACATTTGTTTTAAAAATATATAAATTTGATGGAGCTGCGTCTTACTAGTAGAACGGACTCTTGTGTTAGTTCCACAATAAGCCATGATTCAAAGATAAAATAATTATAAATACTAGCTAATTTCTATTTCCTCAATCTCCACCATGCCATTTGGTGTCGGTCCAGCTGAACTAGGAATGAAGTAATTTCAGTAAGGGCTGATTTTCATGAAAGCTTGCGTTGCTTGCAATTTGGGTGAGTAGCCAATTGAAACACATGTTTCATTGCGTGATTTATTGTGAGGTAAGTGTAACACGTGTTTCAATTGGCTATTCACCCAAATCGCAAGCAATGCAAGCTTTCATGAAAATCAACACTATTACATGCACAGTATCTATACGTTTTTAAACTTTTACGGGTTCATAAAGTGAATTATCAGCTAGTGTGCATTTATCGGTTTTGAATCGAATGCAGAAATAATCCTTGCATACTAGCATTAGTTTATTCCTAGTTCCGCTGAACTGACACCAGATAGCATGCAAGCAAAGGAAAAGTTGGTTATTGCTATATCTGTGATTATTTTATCTATGACTTGTGGACTGAGGCTTCCTTTTCCTGCACGCGCTAGCGATGTCCTATGCTTCGATTTGTCTGAATAGCCAATAGGATTTACTTGAGCATATGTTTCCATTGGCTACTCATCCAAATCGCAAACTAAGAATATGGCTAGCTAGTACATGAAACGGCGGGATAAATCTTGGATTAAAGTAACTTGTGCAACTGGCTCGTGAGCTCAAAGACTTTATAAATCTAATAGTTTAAGTATTATTTTTTATTTTACTGAGTAATCTACAAGTATGAAGCTTCTCAACAAGTCCTTTTTTTTATATAGGTCCTCGTTTTCGCCATTCTGGCCGCAGCCTCTGCTCAGTACTATCTGGGTAGTTCTCAATATTATGCAGGTAGCCCTGGCAGCTATTATGGTGGATATTATGGTGGTGCAGGCTCAGGACTCTCAGTCTATGGCAACAGAGGGCAATACGGTTTGCAAACCTACGCTTCACCCTACAACTACGGATCATATGGTGGATACAGCGGCTACGGTGGTTATCTTTATGGTTAAATGGTAAGTTTTCTCTTTTGAAGCAATCTTTTTTTTTTCACTTATTTGTTTCATTACAACAAGGATAACATTTACAATAACACAATAGATGAAAGGTCTATAGAGAACATTGAAACAAGCTCTCAAAGTAATCCTACTATTTGAATGTCTTAAACACTACCAACAACAAAATTACTTCTCCTTTTGTTATGCTTTCGTACAAGTCTCAAGTCTCAAGTCTCAAGTCTCAAGATGATTCATGTAAACTTTGAGAAGGAATGCTACAATAAAGAGTGCAGAAGTAATATTGCTCAAGAGATTGCAGCTAGATAATTTCTTTCAAAACTCTTAGTAGAGTGTTTTCTTAAGCGTACAAAGAAATACTGGCAATATTGGTTGTTTCCTTTCCATCAACACAATTTTTTTTACAAAATTTCAGCTCAGAATATTAGTCTATTTCAACCGAATGTTCTATAGAAAAACTCTACTCATGCTTGCTTGGAAAGCTAATATAACATTTTAACATTTTCGGAGCAGAGCTTTCGTCGAGTAACATATTTATTTTGTATATTCGACTCTGAATCTTTCTCTACGCTGGTCTTCAATTTTTATATATTCAGTGTTCAGGTCTAAGGTTTTCATTGAGCTACTAACTAACTATCAAACTAAATGATCACCATTACATGTAGGTCCTATACTTCCGTATTGGTCGGATATCACGTACTCAGTGTTCATATGAAGTTTTGAAAGTCCCTTCGTTTTGTAGATATAGAGGGGGAGGGGGGTCCAAGTAAAATAATTGTCAAATGAAATGAAAGTAAAATATGTTGTTAGCCAGCGGATTTGTATCAATAGAGTGGATAAAAGAAGTTAAAAAAAATGTTTGGCACTAACTTGACCATATTTTCAACCGGGTAGACCCTATAGTTTTATTTTTTAAATGTCACCACTTCGATTTATTGGACATTTGCTATACGTCAATGTTGATAAACATAGAATGTGAAGTACAGGAGCAGTGTTCCGAACTGTGGTTAGTATTATGCAATAAAATGTATTTTCAGTTTCATTCCTTGTTTATGATGTATCGAGAAATATTCATTTTATTTACCATGATGAGAAGTCAGTTTCGAATTCCAAGTTGGACTTCCTGTATCTCCAAAATGAAGGCGATTTTCGACTAAAGTGTACTTGAAGTTTTGTGTTCTTTGGTTCACATGTATTCTACCAAGTGGGTACCACATGTTACAGTGCACCCTATATATTGTACACGCCTTATTTAGCAGAGTGAAATAGAGGTTTGCTGTGTACATTAAACTGTATAGACTTGGAACATAATAAGTATTTACTAATAATAATGCTGATCTTACCAGAAATTTTGTCCCAATTGAGTTACGGCAGATATCCTGTACAAATAGTTTTCTACTTGATTTCTTAAGCAATTGATGAGGAAATAAAATGTTCCAAAAATTTGAAAATATGATCTCTTTTAGATCCTTTGTCCAAATCAAAATTCTACATTTTTCAAAATATTATTTGCATAAATAAGTTCACATATTTCATTATATTTCTCCCAATATTGTTATAAAGAAACTTATTTCATTTATTTCTTATTTGTTTCTTTTTCCTCTACTCAGATCATCTTTCCTAAAATCTTTCCCAACAATCTTGTTTTGCGAATTCTTCTTCTTCTTCTTCTTCTTCTTCTTCTTCTTATTATTATTATTATTATTATTATTATTATTATTATTATTATTATT
>JAGDQP010027957.1:0-24536 GCA_022664845.1 Lepisma saccharinum
AATACTATGTTACAATGACACGTATCCTGTAAGTTAGATGACCACATGGTCTACAAAAAAAAATGTAAATCAAAATATTCTTTCTTTGAGTTGATGTTTTATCATCTGTAATCATCAAAACAAAAAAACTTCATCAACACTTTGTTTTTGTGCACGTCATCAATCAAATTTGAACGGTTTAATACTTTCTTAGTAGATATGATTCCTGCAAGTCCTAACAATGTTCATCACAAAACTAATGTATTGTAACAACAAAAATTATTTTCTATGACTTGATATAGTTGCCTTCACTGTTTTTGCACAAGTAAAACTTTTTGTCTTGTACCACGAATAAAATTCCTTTGTACTCCTTCATTGTTTTCCAACAAAACATTAATAAGAAAGTTCTACAGTTCCATTAAAACTTTTAGCCTAAAAGTTAGACAAGCACATTATACAAAAAATATTTTAAACAAGTTGACTTTTATGTATCAGCAGCCTGCAATATTTTATATGACTTTACTTTTTTTGTTGCAATTTGCCAAATAAATAAACTAATTTGGTACTCCTTCATTGTTTTCCACAAAAAAAAAACAACAAAGTTATTTTCAATTGTGTTATCTCAAAACAATGACTTGTATCCTAAAAGTTAGACGACACCGAAAAAAAAATACAAGTTGACTTTTATGTAGCAACAGACAGTACTATTTTACATGACTTCACTTTTATTTCTGCTGCAATGTAGTAGACATATATTTTGTATGATCTTGCAAGAAACAAAAAAAAAGGTTTCATTATTTTATATGGTATGAGCTGTTGAATCATTTGTTTCAGTTGTATGTAATTACAATATTTTGTATGACGTCACTTTCTTGTATCACTTGTGTTTAGTACTAAAACAATATTAATCAATCCCCTATGTGTAATAACAATATTTTCGTGTATCCGATGGAATGTATATATTCTTGATTATGCACAATAAATAATTTCTTGTTCAATCAAACTGATGCTTTTTATTTCCATTCCTCACAAACAACATCCAAATGAACCGTGTAAGAAATCTTTTGTCCAAAGAATGACATACAGTTTGTCTATGTATTCTGTACTTGTAATCATTTCTTTATATGATTTCACAAATTTCTGAAGTATATGTTCGTTGTCTGAGTGCGTCTCTATAAATTTCTCGTAGATTTCATTGCATATAGGCGCATATGTTAAGGTTTCCACTACGTCCTGTTCCAAGGATTCAACCGACATGTGAATACAGTCGTGAGTTCCAGACTCAATGTGAATGTGGTCAAAGCAAGCAAGACAAATTAGCGGAACATTTGCTTTCCATTTTTGAATACTATACATTATGCAAGCAGGTTTAACTTCAAGAGTCGAGCATTCGCACAGGACCGCCATTGGAAAACTACATCCAAGAATCCTCGTTCAACGTCTTTATGTACTTTATTGACCAATCACAATAAAGAATACAACTTGTCCCTATCAATCTCATGACAAGTGTCTCGTAAAATAAATACCGCAAAAGTTGCATCAAGATTCACTTCATGTCGTCATTACTCGCATTTCATAAGTACAATAACACATACAACTTGACAAATACAATATTTATTCACTTAATCCCAATACTTGGGAACAAATGACGTTATTCCTAACTATATTACAAGCAAAGATGTTGCTGCATGTGATTTCTGTGGAACAGTCTTGTATCATATCTATAAAAATATAATGTTCTTACTTTTAATATTCTTCAGTTACTATTGTAAGAGTAATATTCAGTACTGTTGTGCCATAGGTGACTAAACGTTGTTGTAGCCTAGTGATACATCAATGCACAAGTATTTTAATTTCATATCCTTACTCAACGTGTTCCAACAATATCAAAGTCTGCTAAAGTACAAGATTATCTCTAGTGACCAAGATCTGTCTCTCATCAGCCTTCAACTGCACTTCATTTTTCAAAACGTAGCATGTTTCATTAACACAAATCGTATATTTCAAGTGAATTTGTACTTGCAGGATTAAAATGTTTACTTTCCATTTGCAGTTAGCTAATGGTAAAGTCACAACTGCTTTGGATTCTATTCTTAACCTATAGTACTGTGTTCATATCAGCCTCGTTCGTGTTTGGGACTCACATCTTGTGCCACTTTACAATCTAGGAATACCTCCATATGCAACTTTAAACCTAATTCTGATGTTCCCATTCTCTCTAACCATATTCACTTCTGTTGTATACATATCACGAAGGAGGGGTTAAACCATCTGCGAAGGATCTACCTCTCCCGTCATACTATTGTTCTGCCTATACGCAAACTTACTTGATCACGTATCTATGTCCAGTGTTCCTTTCTTCAATCGGATATATACGTAATATATTATGGCGAAGGCTAAGCTACACGCCAAGGATCTGTTTGAGACTCAGATCTACAATCTAAAATACAAATGACGCCTCCATATGCTACTTTTAAACCTAATTCTCATGTTCCCATTCTCTGTAACCATATTAACTTCTGTTGTATACATATCACGAAGAAGAGGGTTAAACCATCTGCGAAGGATCTGCCTCTCCCGTCATACTATTGTTCTGCCTATACCCGAACTTACTTGATTACCTATCTATGTCCACTGCTCCTTTCTTCAATCGGATATATACATAATATATTATGGCGAAGGATAAGCTACACGTCAAGGATCTGTCTCTTTGCGATTAACTCGACACGGTACATTTCATTACGTATTACCACATGTCATTTTACCATATGTGATTTTCCTTTGACTAAAATGTTGCTGGGGGCCCCACCATTGCATTATCTGGGTCCTTACCTGCTCTTTTCATAGCTTAGTTCACTTTATTGGTTCGCTCCTCTGTACATTTTTTTTTTTAAACTGACACTCTAAGCTTCATTTGTGGTAGTCTTGACATAAACTCTACTTGTTGAAACAAAATCTATATATTTTGTCCTTTCTAAGTGTCTGTTCTCATTGTCTATTCATGGTTCTTCTGTATTGAAAAGACAAAAAGAACTGACATGCAAAGATGGGCGTAATGTATGATAGGTTGGTCACGACTAACAAAACCAATTTATCTTTCATTCTCTTCGTTATGTTAATTCATATACCTGTTTCGTAAAACAAAATTAAAAAAGTATCCTTCTTCCATGTATATATGTGCGTGTCAAGAGATAAACATACATACATATATGTATATATATATATATACTCTGTCAAAAGGTTTGTTAGCTCGGCATGGGGGGTCCCTCATGAATTATTAAAATCCGCAGATATACGCCTAGATTCTACTACCTGTGCTTCCATCTGGTGGGGGGAAAAAGAACTACAAAAAGAGAGAAAAAAAAGTAACATTAAGATGGAAATGAATTGCAAAGTAATTATATATTAAACTGTTGTTTCTGGTTGGCGTGTTCTTTTCTTTTCTTTTTCTTTCTATCTGTTTTTTTTTGTTTGTGTGTGTGTAAAATAACAAAATAGGCTGTGCAACAGATCAAGAGAAAAAGAGGTATTTTGCTTGTGTGGCATATGCGTTTTAACAGTTTAAAAGAAATGTTTGACCGACTGGTGAGAATAGCTTGGTGTAGTAAGGAGTACATCGGTTCGATACCCACGCGAGTCACGGAAAATCAGTATTTTCACTGAATATAAGCAAATACAACTTTAATTTCCCGTATATACGTATTACATTATATGATTTGATTTACAGTAAATGTTCCTTGTGTAATTTAACATAATGGTATGGTATTTAACAATACATACGGTAATATATTACTCTCATTAGTGTACAAAGCTGTTCACTGACATATATTACATTAATGAACTAACATCTGTATAGTAATTTAATAACTGAATTTTAACTGCTTATCCGCTATTAGTGCTGTGTTATTGATTGAACACAGACAATAGGGTTGGAGAAACAGTAATTACAAGTATTTAATTAAGACTTGCAGTAAGATATAGTGCTTTCAGGGGACTATTCATTACATATAGGATGTAATTATGTCATTTTTATAGCAAAAAGTATGTGGTTAGTTTAAAACACTAAATAATTGTCCATTATGCCCCCCAGCATATAGCAAAACAAAAGGTGTGTACTGTATATAGCTTACATTCAAAAGGTTAATCATCCATGTGAAGGAGTATCCTGAGAAGGTAGGCAATATGCAATATTTCTATGGGTAAGTGTGCTCCTTAACTACTCATGACTTATTAGTTACTTCTTAGTTCAGCTGGATTGACACCAGGTGGCATGACAGCAATGGAGCAAATGGGAATTTGCTATCTATAATTAATGTGTCTGTGACTCTTGAATTAAAATGTTTTGTGTAACTGGCCTTTAGATTCATATAAAGTGTTGAATCAATCTCAGCAGATGGCACGATACCTGAAATATTAGCCAAAACGTAGCAAGATTACTTTTTTTGGTTCATTTTATTTCTGGTTGAGTACACTGGATAATTTTGCTTTCCTTGCCTCTCTGCAATTTAAATGCAAAACTTAGGTTATTAGAACGGAAGGAGACAGGATTTGAACTTCCATCTTGTCGAGGTGAAATCCGTACTTTTTTTAAAAAAAAAGAAAGAAAGAAAAGAAAAAGAAGAATAAATAAAGACGTGAAACTTCCTTTTCTCTTCAATGGGCTTCTTGAGACTAGACTTTGTCGTACTTGGCGCTTAAGAAAATAATTCCATGAACCATTTTAAGCCTCCAGTATGGATTTGATGTCTTTTATAGAGGCTTCCACGAATGTCGAGGGACATTCTTAAAAGGAAAGCGTGCAGTGCTTTGGGAATAGGGCAGAGTGAGGATACGGGTGTTCGTTACATAAGAGAATTTTGCTAGAATACTCAAACATATGGAACAATAGTACTGTATAAACCAGCGATAATACAGAGATTTTTTTCAGGAAGCCCCTAACAATCTCCCTGGCCATAGTTTTCGCATAGAACTGCAATTAACTCCACTCATTTCTTGTCTGTTTTAGCCAGTTCATTTTAATGCGTTATGCTCTTAAATATTAAAGCTATTTAATTATATTATGCTACTAAACTACTAAATATATGTATTTGCTGTTTTTGTTTACACTTAATCACGTGTAAAGTGGTCATATATGATTGATGTGCTATTGATGCAAATCGAATATTTCTAGAGATAGAAATTCCAGCATAGCTTTGATAGATGCAAATTAGTGATCTCAATATTCAACATAAAAAATTAAAATTAACACTCAATGCGAATATACAAGTCTATTACGATGCGTTCTTCCGAAACCCCTCAATTCTTAGAATGCAAGCGAGTATCGGCTGAACGCAGATCCAAGTTCGTGTCCGTTGGACGCAGTGTCGATCCTTTTATCCCGAAAAGAGTGCTTGCTGAGGGACATCATCCTCCAAACTTGTGACGCTGTAATTAGCTATATGTCCCATAAGAAGTAGATTTAAAATAAATTGCATGCGTTGAAAAATTCCGCAGGAGTACTAACGTAAACATACCTTTCCAAGCATTGTATACATGTCACCCAAGTAAAGCAGAAAGATGCGAAGCGCCATTTCCCATATTTTGTGTCCAGGTACATTTTTCAACTACTCTTGGTACGTATAAAGAAGACACAATTTATTCAATGTAATTCTAGGTACATTGATTCAGAAAACATGAACACTCTGTAGTGAAAATTAAATTCTATATATTTATTTTCGACTCTCCTTGAATTTAAATTTTGGAGCTGGACCCCTTTCTACTCTCCGGGGGCGATATGTACTTTATTGTATTGACTTTTATTGACAATTCCAAATATCTGTCACTATGACAGTGTTGCAGTAACTGATTCGTGAATCTGAGACTGACTCGCGTCGGCGTGACTTTTCCGAACGAAATCTAAGTAATTTTAAGTAGTTCGGTTTGTTTTACACATGACTCACATGCATGGAATGTAAAGCTTTTGTAAGAACTTCCCGGATCCCCTGAAACCCATCCATGGACCATTAGCGGTTCCTGAACTCCAGGCTAATAAAAATTGGAGTTATCACATACAATTTAAAACTTCCTTTTCGTTCCGAAGTTGTGAACAGTTATAAGGATTTTCTGTAACTTTCATGGAACGGTTTTTATTTTGTTTGTTCTTGCAACACTGCAGGGTGTGGAAGTGCGTGTGGAGAAGAGGTGTATCAGTTGGTTTGTATTCCTTTTATTGCCTGAAATCGACTAGGAAGGTTGTGAAACGGATGTGGAAGACTTGCGATATAAATGTAGTGGCAAGGAACTTTTTATTTCTTTTACTTCTCACTAGATGGCACAGGTTGACAGGAAGGAATGGAGTGAAACGGTGAGAAGATGGATGAGTGGGAACGAAATATACTCTCCATCATTTTTTTAAAAAAAGAAGCTATTTCTGAAAGTGAATGTTCGTTTTAGAGTCAATCTTTCAGTAGAATCATGGATATAATTTTGTCTTGAATGTTACAAAACGCATAACTTAAAAAGTAAATAATACTAAAAAAAATGTCTGTAGTTCATTGGGTGGGTGAAAACTCTTTTAGAAAAAACAGTTAAAATGTTCAGGCACTAACTAAATATGCACTAAAACATTGAAAATAAACAATAATAACCTCCACAATAGGCACTAAAAGATAATAATAATAAGTTAGCACTGTGATTCTGTTAAGAATCACGAAAGTTCCGGTCCCTTGACGGCACCTCAGACACACAAACATTTATTTATATAAAATAGATTTGCAACATTGATTGTCGGAGTACTTCGAGATGGGAATACTCACAGTATTTTCTTATTGTGCTGAATAATGTGTATTCCGAGTTTAGCGCAGATACGTCGAACATTTTGGAAGCAAATTGGAAAGTTGAATATTAAATTTTTAAGTGGTTGGCAACATTAACAACTGCGGCGCCTGATCGACACGTTTCCGAGCTAGTCTATCCAAGATCTCTCCAATGACACCTGAACCACGTCTATACCATGTGATTCATGAGATATATTTTTTGGATACGTAGTAGCAACACTGACTAATGTTTATGCCAGTTTTGGTGCAGATAGGTATAACAGAATGGAAGCACTTCGAAAAATTGAATTTATGAAGATGGGTTGACAACATTGACCCACTGGACCTATTAAGACGAGTTCCGGTCGCTCTGAGCTAGCCCAGACCTTTACTACGACATCTCAACCACCTCTTTACACTTTTTGGATACGGATAGACAGACGGACGGGCAGCGGGAGTATAAGGTTCCTTTTTAGCTACGCTATGAAGGGACGTAAAGAAAGCTGGTGAGTTCGTGAAGCAGGGGATGTAACTAGCGAGGTTTCTTTCTTTCCTTGCAAGATAAATCGAAATAAGGAACAAATCGACCGAGAATAAATAAACTACACAATGTAATGAGGCACAACTGATAGGTGAATTTATACTATCTTGCCGCTTTCCGGTTGAATGCGTCAACGCAACTTTAACATCATTCAGATTTTTTATGGCATCGAAGCCATCAGCTGGAAGTTATCTTGCATGTTTGATGTGGTTTAAATATAGTACTGGTGTATGTGAGATAGATAGAATGTTTTATCCCCCTGAAGCGAATTGAGGACCCGGTAGGTTCTCCAGAAAACCACATAGATGGATTACCATTGTAGGCGGATAAAATTAACAGTATAAAATTAATGGTAGTGTTTAAAATTCCATAAGAGGGAATGGGGATGTATAATTCATCACAAGTATGTACGCAAATAGTAAACTTAAAAGATCCAAG
Organism: Lepisma saccharinum; assembly: GCA_022664845.1. Classification (NCBI taxonomy): domain Eukaryota; kingdom Metazoa; phylum Arthropoda; class Insecta; order Zygentoma; family Lepismatidae; genus Lepisma; species Lepisma saccharinum. Next base: position 7,753 of record JAGDQP010027957.1, read on the forward strand.
TTCATCTCCTATAGTTTGCAAACATGTAGCTAAAAAATAAGAAAAAATCAGGTTTGCAGAAGGAAAAAGCTGGTTTAACGGTTCGATGATAAGCAAAGTGGCTCCTTTATTTGTCCACATTGAGATAAGTGTTAGAGCGCTAGAACTGGAATAGCAGGATCATTGCTGTGGCAGCTAAAATCCAGCGAATTCTGAGATACGTGGTTGTACGCTTTAGGAGACGAGTTGCTTCCATGAGATAACTTCAACGCCTTGTTAAGCAGCCTGCAGTGGAGCTGTGTTAAGCTGGGTTGCATACGGTACAGGGTTTGCATCGCCTTGGAGGAAGGCTCTTCGTTCCCCCATAGAGAGAATATCGTCGTCCTTTATTCAATACCCGCTATGTAGAAGTTTTTTTTTTAGCTATACAAGATAAGCAAAAACTGTTTGGGGTATGCAATATGTAAATTACCGCAACGCTATTTTGAAATTTTGAACGAAGATAATTTTGTAGTCAAATGATGATTTTTTTACATACTACGTAGAATGATACTTTCGAACGGTACGAAAATTTCATTTTCCACGAATCTTCCACATAGCGGGCGTTCCGGTCTGCTCCAGTCCATTTCGAGCCCTGGCAAGAATAGGACAACTATATTATAATTAAACAATTAAACGTTTTTTTCGTGGCCAGGAAGCATCGTGTTAGAAAACAACAGTTACCTAGTGTTGGTTTTGAGAACTCGCTGAACATTTACAGACAAACATAAATCTATGATCTTTATAGTTATACATTATTATAGTAGTACTGTAGTTCATGTTAGGTAATCTACAAAAATCAGTTTCATATTTCTTAAGCGATTAATTGTATTATTGCGTTAAGTAATACACAAGAAGTACATTTCTACAACTCCTTTCTGTCGTGTGCAAAAGACAAATTTCAATGTTTTTATCATGTTGCACTGTTTTCCCATGTACGTGACGTGTTCATTGTGTTTGTTTTGGTTCTTTTCAGTAAAGTGAAACGGTCTTTCTCTTTTGTGCTTCTAACGATGAAATTTTAATTGGAATTATTTTTAATTCCATTCTATCAACTTGATTATTTAGCATTTTATGGAGGGAAATTAAGTCATTTAAATATCTTACTTGTGCTAAGGTTTGGATTTTGTAATTAAGAAATATTTCGGTTAAATTGTTTTCTGATTTTGGGTAAAATCAAGTTCTCGTAGTTAGAGATTGTAAACTCGAGTTCACTAGTTAATGTGGAATACAAACCATGTACGTGGGTGCATGCATATTCTTTTTTAATGAATGTTCTGCAATCTGCACACAAGCAACATATTTATTTCTGATGTGTCTTGTGTAACATATTTAGCGTAAGAGTGCAAGCTGAATGCCAAATTAAAATTATTAAATATAATTTTACAAATAAGTTAGAGCTACCAAGTACCAACCTGTGATTTGTGGCTCAAACACCGCTACGCCAAGACTTCTGGTGTGTGAAATTTCCGTTGTTACAGTGCAGTTTATATTCAAGGTTAAATCATAAGGAATCACTTTGAAACTTGAATATATTTTGTTTCTTTCCAAACCTCGTCAGCATTTCATATTGCATTACTAGTTGATGACTGCACATATTTAATTTTCAACTCTTCTCACTGTATTGTTATAGTTGTTGGTTTTCTTCCGCAGTGTGACACACTCAAGGAAAATCGGACAGGCTCATTGTTCTGGAACATTGGTAGTATTTGTCGAATAATAATTAATTTTATTAAATTATAAAATATTGATGATTCGTTGTTAATGTGTGCTCCCAGTTTTCGTTGTCAGAGTTCTCTAATACAGAAAAAAAGCATGTTTAACTTACTTGTTCCTAAGACATTCAAAACTGCTGCTAGTACCTGCTGTTCATATAAAAAGTGTACAACTACCCGGACCTAGCGCTAAATACGTCTCTGGTTATTGATATTAAGTTGTTTTCATGATATATAATGACAGCTCATCCATTTACTGAATCTGGTTTACAGACTTCTGAATGGGCTACCGAGGATAGCCTACGATTCGGACTTAGTCGCACAACGATTGTCCAGTTTTATCTGTTTAGAATTTTACGTGTTCCTTGTGGAGAACTTTTTTTTTTTTTTGTGAACTTTATTTTATATGGGTTAGTGTAGTAACTATTGACTTCGGCCCGTCACGATCATCCGTCACGTTCTAGCTAAAAGACACCCATGCCGGGACCTTCGGGTCGTTGGCCTAACACCTTAGACCTCACGGCTACCCGGTCGGCTTTCTTGTGGAGAGTTCGCAGTATTTCACTAGTTCAGGAATGTTAGTTGCTGGACATGGAGTAAAATTATTTGGTCAAAATTGGATTAAAGTAGACATTTCGCCCATATGGCAAAATTGTGACCCATCATGTGGGTGAAATTAGGGTTTTCTTGAAATTGTAAAATACTGTCCGAACGCCAGACCACACTACCTTCCCGCCAAGGTTGGTGGTCGCAGTGCTCGAAGTGGGTTAGAAAAGGTAAGGGAACGGTTGCAGAAGTGGGCGAACGCTTTTGCCTAGTGGCGGCGATTGACTATTGAAAGTAAGGCAATGAGCTCCCATTAATAAAAAGGTAGGGGTACGCCAAATCCAAAATGAAAAAGGTAAGGGCCTCCCCCCATTCGAGTACTGATTATAGCTAATTTATCACTAACTGAATATACTACTTATAAATAACACTATAAAACCTAGCGTTTACTGAAGCTTCTGTAATTTGTAAAAGCGTCTGAACACTGCCCAATAGAAAAAAAATCCAAACGCCCATAAGATACCCATACACTCAGCGCTCTTTAGTATCGTGCAGATTACTCCTCTCGAACCAGTTAGCGTCCTAACTTTGTGCCTTACAGAACAAGCAAGTTCATCGCCGCATTAATAAACGTTCGCCATTGAATTCTATCCTGGGCAGGATCAAGCAGTTCTAATCACGAACTCCTACTTCTCGCAGATCCTTTCTAACATTGTCATCCTAGTGACGTCTCGGTCTTCCCAACGGTCTCTTCCTCTCCGTCAATTGGTACGATAAAATATATTCCAATAGTTGTTAACTAATCCTATAGCTGAGAAACATTGGGCGAAATGTGTTCATTTGACGTGTTGGTTCCTAAGCCCGCTCCCTTCCATTCGTGGTTGTTGAATTGTAAAAATTGTCCGAAAATAAGTTCATAATTTTCCAGAATATTCATTTCCAGTTTTGTTTACAATTAATATTATTTTTACTTGGAACTGGTTTTATAAAACATTGTCTTTATTAAAAGATAAATTCGTACGAGCATTCGTTCTTGTATTTCGCATAGAAGAAATGTCTTTATTTCTCAAGACTTGTTGTTCCGTGTGTTTTTTTTTCTTGTTGGTTATGATTGCCTCAGGCTTTGTTGCAAGCTCATTTGTTTACCAGCAGAGAGATGCAAGTGGCATTAAAAGCAATTATGCATGAGCGTAAAGAAAAGAAAAGAAAAGAAAAGAAGAAAGAAAAGCAAGAAGAGTGTTGCAGAGATGTCCAATGATTATTCATGAGCATGCCTGTGAGAAAAGAGAAGTAGCTACTGTTCTTCGCCATGTAGGTTTCATGCTTTACTGTAAGAAAGACGTCAGAAGATAAAGTATAATGAGCGTTTTTGATGTGTTTATTGTTTTTATGTTGAGAAATCCGATGTAGTAGTGACATGTGGCATTTTAAAGAATGTAATAAACGAAAGTGTTATCTAAGTAGAAAGTCTTGTTAAGCTTTGTTATTGCGAATAGTTTTGTTTCGTCTCAGATGTTGCATTTGCTTACGGAATTCATTGTTTGTATTTGATACTCATCTTTTTTAAAACTATTTTCGCTTGACGTAATAGTATGCGTAAAATTATGTTCGTCATTGTGGACACAAAAGTGAAATAAGTTATAAAGGAAATCAATGAGTATGGGTTTGAACTTGATCTCTGATTCAGATCACAGCATGATTTATTATTCGATAATTTGTTCAGGCTTTACACATTAAGAGGCGGCGGTACTTGGTTACGGCGGCCTGCAAAATAAGCGTTCAATTTAACATTGATTTTCACACATATCTAAGAATATCATGGTTTCACCAGGTTCTTTAGAAAAAATGACTCAGTAACCCTTTCAACATATTGCGTGGCATTGTGAAGGTACTTGAATGAAGGTCTTGCGAGTTATTTTCTCTTTAGAAATAAGAATTATTATAATCGAAATTTCCATTAAAAAAGTTTCTACGTGGATTATTAAGATTATCTTAATTTCTGAGAGAAAAATACTTGATGAAGCCTTTACGTATTTACGTTTACGATGCCATGTGTTATGTTGAAGTCATTTTTTCTAAAGAACATGATGAAACGATGATATTCCGAGAAATGTGTGAAAGTTCATGTTAAATTGGACACTGATTTTGCATGGCGCCCTAACCAAGTACCGCTGCCTCTTAAACAACTATTCCTATATACTTATACAAGGAGTTACAAGAACATTAATAAGAGAAATAACATTAACAAACATTAATTAAAGGAATTTGAATGGTAGGAAGTATAGTCCTACTGTTAAAGTCCATTATGTTTTTGTTTTTTCTAAATTTTTCCGGATAAATGAAGTTTTAGTGTATTTTAAATAACTGATGTAACGTACAATCTTCACTTGTGTCATTTGCCATTTTCATTTGAACTTCCATATCAACCCCTTTTCTCGTAGTCGTCGGCGGTGACATTTCTGAACATCAAATAATGTTTCTTCCACTTCTCTTTTGAGTGACGAGGCAATCGTCAAATCTGGAGAAAGTCCAGTGCAGCTTTATCAGTTTTGTTATTTCACTGTTTTACGACGATTCAGTCGTTTTATTATTTTTGTTATTGTTCTTGTTGATTCCTCGGAAATATTTTTTTCCCCTTCGCTAAGGCTACGTAAAATTTCACTCGCCTGGTTGGTTACGCGAAACGATCATCTTGTCACCTAACGAGGAGAGTTCTTGCAGGCATATTTTTCCTATTTTTCGCAGGACTATGAAAGTTGGAACGCGGAGAGCTCCCGTGTTCAAGTGGATGAGAGGGAACTTCGAGAATAAATTTCTGGAATGAACGTGTTTATGACGTTATGTAGGAGAAGCCGAGGCAACTGGAGAACACCGAGGGCGGTGAGGAAAGAGAAAAACATATCCAGAGTGAGTCAAGATGGAAGCCACACGCTTGTTGATGACACGACCTTCTAAACAGCTCCCTAGCCGAGTTTTTCTTAGCAGAAAAAAAAGGAGGAAGGAAGATGAGACGTGGTATGTCTGGCATCTTGGAATAGGAAGACGCATAAGAAAATTTGGAATATACACGAATTTCTTAACAGAAAGTGAAAGCAATTTTATTAAACACGTATAAAAAGTGATCGTATGATTGTGATCGCGTTCAGTTAACCTCAGTGTTCCTATTTACATTCTCCTTGTACACATATACTGCGTAATGTCTCATAGACACATTCGTTTAGGGTCAGTTGCTCGAAACATTTCAGTCTTCGAGTTACTTACATTACAAGTCATAGATGAATGATTATAGGTAGCGATGTCCTCGTCCGGATGTTTTCCTTACACCTAGTGTCAGTCCAGCTAGCTATGTCATTCCCAAAGCCGCGCGACTGACATTCTGTCCTTTTTAGGTCCATTGATAGCGAAGGTATCTTGTAACCTCGCTCATATTATTTTCAGTCTGCCTGTCCGTGACCAGAAATTACATTTAAGGATCTACAAGGTATAGAGAGGTGCTTGAGGTGTCGTTTGAAATGTCTTGGCTAGACTAGCTCAGAACTGCCGGAAACGTCGTGATTGGTGCAGTAGTTCAGTGTTGCCAATCAATTGCTTCCAATCCTTTAGACGTATCTGCCCCAAAATTGGCATAAACATTATTCAACACAATTTGAAAATACGTTCACGCACGTTCCCAAGCAGCTCAATTGCCAGGTGTTGCCATCCTGTTTAAAAATTGAAATTTATGCCATACCGGTGAACGTATCAAGATGAAACGGAGCATTAATATTATTCGACACAATAGGAAAGAACTGTGAGTGTTCTCGTTCGTAATCACCCGAGTCGCCAGTGTTGCCAACCTATTTTATAAAAAAAAAAATGTTTGTGTGTCTGAGAAGCTATCAAGGGACCGATTCTTCGTAATTCTTAGTAGACTTGCAGCGCTATCTTTAAAGAAATAACACAGGAACAATCTTGGCATACTGATTTTATTTTATTTCTAGTTCAACTGCACTGACAACAGGTGGAAGGGAAAAGATCGGTCCTGTGGGACTGCAGTATCTATAATTGTTAAGTATGACTCTTGGATTAACTTGTGTATTTTGATAATTCTGGATTAAAATGTTTGGAACACTTTGCCTTTAGATAGGTAGTGCACATTGATGCACAGTTTGTGTTCAAAATCTGGTTTTCGTTCGTGTTTTTTTGTTTAAAACTGATGATTTTCAAAAATTGGTTCACGGTTTTCGTTAAATAACCCTATTTTCTTGTTTTCCTTTTCTTTCTTTTTTAAAGAAATCAAAAACTAGTTAGAAAGGTTATGCTTGAACAGAATTGAGATTTTCAAAGAACAATCACCACCGTGTAATTTGTTTAGAAAACGAATTTCAATAGAAAACTGGTTTTGCAGTACAAAAATCTGCGTCGATTTGCTTATAAACCAGAAAAGATGAAACACAAAAACTTATTCCCAGCGGCCGACCATCCTGACTGAGATTTTTCCAGGGTATTTCCTCAGTCACACCAGGAAATTGCTGGGATGGCATCTTCAACATAGGCCCTGGCCCGACACCTTCCCGAATCCTTTTCCCTTCTCTATCCCGGCCTGAGCTTTAGATGCAAAAACAAGATATTGTGTCAGAATCTGTAGAAAGTGTCTTCAAATAGTGATCGAAGGTGAAGAACTACAAAAGTGATCAGATGTACAGGAAATTGTATTTTTACAGACTTTTGTTTAGTTCACAATGGTTCACGGTGTCCTCAAATCTTGCAACGATAACATTTTGCACAGCGACGTAAGTTGGGCGACAAACAATTCCATTTTTACTTCCATATATTTCTATATATTTAGGTGCCTATATATTGTAAAGTATATTTTATTTTTTTAATATGGTCGTCTTTATCCTAAAATAAATACTGGCCTGCAGCGATTTTGAGTTTGACTGGTTGCAGAACACTTTAGGATTTGGATCACAAATCATTAGCTTGAGAAGTATCCGGAATCCTAAATAACTCGAAAAACTAATTATAATAAAAATAAACTTTTTAAAGAAATGCTTTTCTTAAACAATTTGTACTAAAAAGTAAAAATAATAATTTTATTTATGTATGACTAAACAAGAAAGGCATGGGGCGGGCGTGCCAATTGAAGAATTTATAAAGTGACTATATATGAGATCGCGCCCCATGCTTTTTTTTTAGTAATGTATAAACAAAATTATTTTTTAAATTTTTATTACTAATTGTTTAAGAAAAGTACGTCTTTAAAAAGTTTTTTTAAAAATTATTTTTTCTTTTTAAAATGCAAGATGCATTTTCTTCGCATAAGGGTTATTCCTTTCAAATATGAATGATGTGTTGGTGTTTTATAAACTCAAGTTTAAGGAACTAGATCCTTTTTAGTGCACAAGAAGTTAAACAGAGACAGAGAATCCTTTTAAATGGCCTTTTTCAACGGATATGTTGATTTTGCTCGTAAACAAACTTTAAAAAGGAGGAAAGATACTTCCTTTCTGGGTGGAGAGTGTATACTGAGAAGGAAAACTTCTGACGAAACGTGTTTCAAAATAGTGCTAACCACAGTCGTACACTACACATGCTTAACATAGACAATTTGTGAACGTAAACCGGGTGGTGTGAATCGTGAAGGTGCCTCGGGAGCCGAATGACGAATCGGAAAGTACAAAAATTGAATGACTGAACGGTCTGGGATGTTTGCCAAAATAGAGGATGTTTCTAAACTGACAGTTCTGAGTGTAGTGTAGTGTTCAACTTACGAACATGTATTACGAAGATTGAATAATTGGTGGGTATTATTGTTTGCGTTTGTGTATTTCATACTGTACAGCTGTGGACAAAAGTATTATCGCATGTCTCTAAAGAATACTTCCCAAATTCGCGAAGATGTCCCTCCCATGTGCGATATCTGCAAACGAAAATGAAAATTAGGTTCAATAGTTCCCATTGCATTACAAAAATATCACTCTCTGAGATAAAACGGCGGAACTAGTTGACTTTGGCAGATTTTTGGACTTAAAAAGTTTTTCTCGACGACAAAATTTTTTTTTTTTTTTTAAATTTCGCCCTCGTTTAGCTATGATTCACGAATCCGTAACAGGACCTTAACTCAGCTCCTAGTGTAAAGAAATCTTTGAAACAAAAAATGTTAATACCAAACTGTATGTGCCGAAACACGTGGTGATGCTTCTGAAATCAGGGGCGTCTCGAGAATACCTCTACAGGGGGCAACTTCAAAATTTTAAATGGCAACAGTGGTTGATTTTGCCCCCATTGAAACAATCGCTAAATTTTGAACAACTTTTAGAGGAAACATGTTTCCATATCTCTTACCGTTTGGCAGCTAGAAGACCTAATTGGTGAAAGAAATTAACATGGTGTAGAGGGGTTTCGGGACTTTAGGATGCTGTAACTAAAAAAGAATAGCAAATAAAGGCTCCAAACTAAAGTGAAATACTAAATTGGATATGCGAAATCAAAGGGTAAAAATTAGAAAAAAAAAATTAATAAACGGGCGTTCCGGGAATACTGTTACGGGGGCAACATAAAATTTTTAAATAGAAACAATGGTTGATTTTGCTTTCTTTGAAACAAACATGAAAATTTGAACAACTTTTCAGAGGAAACATTGTTTCATATCTCGTAACGTTTGGAAATTACAAGATTTAATTGGTAGGTTAACAGTTAACTTACCAAGTAGCTCTTGTAACTGAAGCCTTTTAAAAATATTTCCTCTGAAAGTTGTTCAAAATTTCATGTTTATTTCAAAGAAAGCAAAATCAACCGTTGTTCTATTTAAAAATTTTAAGTTGCCCCTCCGTAAAAATATTCCCGGGACGCCCCTGTTTTTATAAATTTTCACCCTTTGATTAAAATCACATTTAGTTTGGAACCTTTATTTGCTTTTCTTTTCTAGTTACAGCATCCAAAAGTCCCGTACACCAAGTTAATTTCGACCACCAATTAGGTCTTCTAGCTGCCAAACGGTAAGAGATATGGAAACGTTTTTCCTCTAAAAGTTGTTCAAAATTTAGCGATTGTTTCAATGGGGGGAAAATCAACCCCTGTTGCCATTTAAAATTTTGAAGTTGCCCCCCGTAGAGGTATTCTCGAGACACCCCTGATTTCAGAAGCATCACTACGTGATTGGGCACATACACTTTGGTATTAACATTTTTTGTTTCAAATTTTTCTGTGTACTAGGAACTGAGTTAAGGCCCTGTTACGGATTTCGTGAATCACCCTGTATATCAGGACAATATTTTCATCAAAAGTGCGTCATGTGATCGTGCGTGTGTCTAAGTAAGCAAATTTATACGATGTTTCAATATATTTATTTTTGAAATAAGAAAAGGCAGTTATAGACATGCGATAAAACTTTTGTCCGTGTACCATTTTCTTTACAAGTAACATTTTATATCTAATCTCTTTATATATTTCTTGAAAGGGAAGGAAGGATTTTTTTAAAATTCCATCTATTCTTATATTTAAGTTTATATGTGTGGCTTACCAAATTTTAGCGTACTTCTTCCGCTCTTCTGTCTGAGAGGCGATTACTACTGCGTGCCTCCTATGAATTTGTCTGAAAATCTTCTTTGTTTGAATAGAAGCTTAACATGAAATTCTTAAAAAAATAGTTAATGTGTTTTGGAGAATATAGATCGAACAGATTGTATTGTTATTATAATCAGTATTCGATTGATCGAGGGTTAAGGATTCCATCCCCGGCTGTTGATTCCAAATATCACCCCAACCAGGAAAACAAAAGTTTATATTTCTATCCAGTCAGGTAGTAGGTTGAAACTTAAAACCAACCACTAGTTTTAGGGAACAAATCGAACACTGATTATAACAATAATACTTGTGTAATCTCAAGAATGAACCAGTTCCATATTTCAGTTTTCTTGGTTTCATGGACATCAAGATAATTTTACGCACGCTCATTTTTTTTATTATTTTTTTTTTATGACAGATCATTGCTCCATTCTATTCTATTATTAAATTACAATTTTTACTTATCAAGAAGGGGGAGAATAAGTAATGTTTCATTTTGTTAATGAAATCTGAAAGCTCAACTCTTAAAAAAAAAAAAAAAAAAAAGTAGATACTTCCAAACATGAATATAAAAGTAAACAATCACAGGATCAGAAATAAAGTAAGTGAATCGTTGAGTGGATGAAGAGTACGAGTCCACTATCCCTGTTGGGAGATATTTGCCAAACTAGCTTTAATTTGCGTGTATTATAAATGATGTTGATTTAATGACAAACCTGTATGAATATTCCTAACATGCCTAACATGCTAGTATTCTTACAATCATGCGAAGAGTTCCAAATAATGAAAATAAAAGCGTTACCCTTATTGATCTCAAACACCATATACAGGGTATTTAAAAAATACAAGCCAATATTTCATAAATAAAGTTAATAATTAAAATTTATGGGAGCTGTACACCATTTGAGTTATGTTTATGATTGAAAGTAGCTCTTACAGATAAACCTATTGATGCTTCTAAATGCTTTTCCGACCAAACTTCATGGGGGAGTAGGGTATATCAAGAACCCACCAGAAACCGTGATTAAAAGTGCTTTCGTATATAAAGCCGGGCGCAGTGGCCAAAAGTTTGATTCTAAAGAATAAGTACTTATAGTGTGATCTAAGTCGGAAAACACGTTTATTTATAAAATGATTGAAATAGTGGAAAACAAATACACATGAATGGATACCTGGTCAATACACTATCCATTCATATAGATGGCGGCCATGACAGACGTACCCTCCGAAGGATAGCCTATTGACCCGTATCTACTCATATTTTCAAGCATTTTAGAAGTAAACGTGTATTTTCCGACTTCGATCACACTATAAGTACTTATTGTTTAAAATCAAACTTTTGGCCATTGCGCTCGTCTTTATGGACAAAAACAATTTTAATCGTGCTTTCTGGTGGTTTCCTGATGTACATCACTCCTCTACAAAATGTGGTCAAAAAGGCAGTTTGAAGTATAGCCATGTAATTTGGAAACACCCTGTACATGTGTATCGTATCGATAAATAAGTATGTACAACCATTGTTTGAAGGTTATTTGCACGTGTATGCGTGTGCATAATTGTATTGCAAGTATTTATGCTTTTAAAGTCGAACATAGCATCACTGTTGGGGCTGCACTATTGGCTACACCAGAAACAATGAAGACTTTAGCCCAAGTATATGTTGAAATCTTTTGAGTATGTTCGATAAATCATTAGGCATTCTGACGCTTTGGAAATGTGCCTGATATCCTCAAATTATTTTCGGTTGTCACCATCACTGTGTGCGAAAGTATATTACTGGTAGTATCACTTTTACGAATTACCAAATATCATTATATAATAGGTATTTCTGCCCAGCGATGCGTCTCTTTCTATCTGCATTTTCAACGTGAGGAAATCGTTCTGGTCAGTATCGAAATGATATAGTTTTTGAAGGATTACGAGAATAAATAAGAATGTGTGTATAGCACTTCAATGAACAAAACTAGGAATGTTGGTTGAAGTGTCCAAGGAAAAAGCGATCATAGTAACAAGTAAAATTACACAACGATCCAGAGTGCACAGTTCGTTGTTTTATCTTATGCATTTACCTTTACTCCCTTAATGTACAGCCATGATCGAGAGCTCTGACCTGTTGATGAAATTTCTTTTGGGAATAACTTTGTAATTAATAGATCGATTTGGCTGTAGTTTTTTTGATAACTTACAGTAAAGTCAGTTTCCTTCTTAAGTTGCAAAAAACAGTACTCAAATCTGTGCATTCATTCCAAAGTAAGTCCCAAAAGAAATTTTACGAACAGAACAGAACTTGCTACAGTCAGATATCTTTCCGTGAGATCTAGCGGATGCTGCTGAAATGTTAAGGTTGACAGAACAAGCAGGACTATTCCAGACTCTTTAATTTCAATTGCAATGATCCCATTTATCCGGCTTCAAGATAGCTTTGGCGAAATGCGAATCCGTGGCATGCTTATCGCGAATAACAGGCAGTGACTGGATGGACGCTAATTAGTGATCATACAACAGTCCTATTTTAGACTTTATTAATATTTACCGAGTAGATCATATAAGACAGAAATGATTTGGGAAAATGTTTGTTACAATTAGGCAATGTTTGATGTCTTTAATGAATGATTTTAATTTGTTGGAATAACCTGTTTTACGTGACGTTCCTTTTCTTTGTCATTGCAGAGAGATTCCCTGGTAATCGTCGGTCATCTCCGGCAGTTATAGAGCAATGTGACAATCGAGAAGACGTCATCAGAGGGTTGACGTCGCCTACACCGAATTCTTCTCCGCGTAGTGATATCGATGAAACTTTCTCACCTGGTGCTCATAGGATTTCAAATACTCGTAGGTAAGTGCGTGTATATTTCGAATGGGCTTTGCCTTTGGAGATTCTACGGTCTAGATGTCTCCAAGGAAGTTACTAAAGGTGTATTAGGGTACTACATTTTCTTACATGTTAGTGCTAATTCTATCCTGTGCTTAGGAATAACTCTAGTAGAGTACCGTTTTATATGGATCGTATGGCTATGTCTTTGATTGCTGAGGAATGAATGCGATGTGTAATTTAGGTATAAGCATCCAATTGTAGTAATCCCAAATCTATATAACCTATGTAGAGACATGATACTTGCAATTGCTTTTTTAAAGAATTACTTGTATGAATGCTAAGTTGTGCTCGCCACGCACATTGCTGTATGCTGTTAGTAATTACATTTCAATTCTTACAAATAGTTGATTATACTCGTTGAGAAATACACAATTATAATGATATATTAGTCTATCGATAGCATCTTTTGAATTATTACATGCTTGAACATTATTACATGGCTGGAGAATGCATAATGAAGAACTTCACGGACTGTTCGATTCACTGCATATTATAATCACCAAAGCTAAGATGGAGTAGGTCATGCAGCTCGGATGGGCGAAACACGAATGTTGTATTTCATCGAGGTTGGGAAGCAGAACGGAAGGAGGTCGCTGAAAAGATCGAGACGTCATTGGGATGTCAATATTAAAAGGGGTCTTCGGGAGGTAGGTGTTCGTAATGAAAACTGTCTTCATCTTATCTAGGATAGAATCCAGTGGAGAATGTTGTGTTACTGCGGCGATCCGAGTTCTGTAAGTCATATAGCCAAGTTAGTCCAGTTTTTAAGTATATCTATTTTTATTAGGGAGAGGGTGATTTTATTTTCTTGTCGGTACAAGGCTGGTAGTGGGAAAGAAGGAAGATACTTGTAGTTCTCACTTTTATGATTCTTTTAACTCTTTTCGGCACTATATGATGCTTTTCTAAATGATGGTAAAGAAATATAAAATCTTACATTCTGTGGTGGTTATGTCCATTAAACTGAATGTAAAGTTTTTAAAAGAAGTTTGATACTTTTAGTGTTAAAGCGTTAATAGTCGTTGTGGCGTTAGAAATATCAGATAAGAGAGAATTTAGATTTTATATGTCGTATACTTTTCCTATACCCAGACGTACTAGATTTACGGAAACCTTTTCGCTTGGTAGATTCGCCATTGATGCCCGCCTGAGGACAGTGGTCTATCCATACGTAAATTTTGCCTTCAAAGTGAGAATTCGTTCGTTGAGCGTACCAAATAATATTGACATAGACAGAACTGTTCGTCAAGGGAAGGGTAGTGAGTTTGTCAACTGCTAATTGGTGGACAGTGTGTTTGTTTACTGAGCTTCCTACAGCAAGTTTTCACTTCGTGGTGTTTCACCTCTCATTGAATCGGTAGTTGGAAGAAGGAAATAAACGCTAGAATGGCGGAAGTCGTTTTTTTAGTGCAAAAATGTCATTTAATGAATAGATTCACAGTAATTCTGTATTGTATAAACAATTTCTTACTTTGAACTGGTGTTGTGTATCTAGTCAATAAGCAACGTTTCACGCAAAAAACAGGGCTTTTTCTTTTTTGGCGTTTATTTCCTTCTTCCGACTACCGATTCAGTTATAAGTGAGGACTTCTTCATTGAAACATTTTTCGAATGACTGAGCATTTTGTTTCCTGATACGAAAATACGCAGGTAATGACAGCTTTATACGTTACTCATAATGACGAAAACGAAATCTTACTTTTACCATAGTGAATGGTACGTGCGCAGTGGATCTTAGCATTAGATCTTTACATAACTAGACAATTTGTTGTACCAATCACATAGCATGTTCACAGTCTTTCAGAGAGGTGGAACTCGGGTGCAGATACCACTGTTATTATGTGCATAATTTTAGATGAAAGTTAAAACAAACTGGTAAGACTATTACACTTAAATTTGTTGTAAAAAGTCACAGCAAGCGTTTTACCTCTAATACGCTTGTTGTGTCTTTTTACAGTGAAGTGTAATAGCCTTTGCCAGCCTGTTTTAATTAAATTAAATATGGATACAAGGCCTCAATATAATTCGTCCCTCTCGAGACGAAGGGGCGTATCTCATTTTTTCACATTTTTCAGGAGAGCGTTTTAAAGTTTTTGCAGTATTTCTTCTGTTTATGATTTCTTCAGTATAAAACTTACCGTAATGATTCCAACTTGCGTAACTGCAGTAAGGACAGCTCTTGTAAAGTAGTATTGTAAGCTCCGAATATTTTAAGCATTAACCCCTCATTTTTGTAGGAAAATGAGATACGCCTTTTCGTCGTGTGAAAGAAATCAGTTACGTGGTAATTCTACTGAGTTACGCCAGATAGTGGCATTACGGAACTGATTTCTAACGTAAAGTATGTGCTTTTATTGTAGCTTTTTTTGTTATGATATACAGGTTAATATTGGGAACATTTATTATTTTCGTGCTGTTTTACGTACAAATATCCCAAAAACAAGAATTCAAAAAAGAACAAAATTCTCAAGGAATAAATATCTGAAATTACAAAACTGTTTGAAGTTTCTACTTAGTTCTAAATATGTAATGATATTTAAAAAATGGTATAGATTTTTTAACATAAGTGAAATAATAATAATAAATAGCCTTACAATAACTCAAGTAATACTCATGAAAACAAACATTTTTTGACTTTTTCAGTGGAGCAAAGATTCATAAAACAATCCATGTTCTGGAGATTTCACAACAGGCGTTAGCCCGTGGCACAGGACCATTAGGTCTTCGAATTTCTCCTTTGATAGTAATGGTGGGTTCCTGTACAATCTTGGCACGTGAAGTTCCGTAATAGAAGCAACGCCTCGTTTGAGACTGATGGAGTGATATTCATCTTGTAAATGGCTGGTCTTGAAAAATATTTTGTTGCTCTGATTTCTCTGTACCATTAACTCCCTCATAGTAGTCCAGTCCACAGGATCACCGTTATCATCTTCTCTTACTGCTAATATTCTCAGAGTTTTAGCTGCAGTCTTTTAGTCTAAGAAGTCAGTTGTTCGCATCGTGTGTACATCGTAAGGATGAACTTTCCTCGCAAGACGAAATATGGGAACAAGTTGAGATGGCACATACAAGTCTTCTGCAGCTTCTATACTGTGTTTATGCAGCTATGAGCTGAATCACCTTCATTTTCCCCATATGGACTATGGTTCGAAGAAGTGAATAGTAATTCTGTTGATGTTCTTCGAGTTGAATACTGTATGGAAGAGTATGCTAGTGACGACTGAGTTCTTGTTTTGACCTGGACATCCCTCCGAAAATAATGTAACTTCTTCAATACCAACTTTGTTCAGGGTATCAAGATGCAATCCTACACAGATTGCAATTTCACATGATTCCCGTTTGGCTATACCTTCATGCCAAGTGAAACAATGGCATGTTCTTGTTTTCAGTTCATACACAATCTGATTATAGTTGGTCAATCTTCTTCAACAAAATAAACGGCTGTTATTGCATTTGTGGAGAAAAATAACTTGTTGTAAGTCAAATGAAGCACACGTTTTCTTCGGGTCTGAATCAGCTTTAGCAGCGTCTTTCTTTGCTCTAACTGCTTTTTTCTCTCTGACATGTTCTCCATACTGATCCTGGAGCTCACTCTTTGGGGCATCACCGCTTCTGTAACTTTCGCATAATCCACATTGGTCTTTTTTCGAGTGAAAAAATGATATATTTTGTGTCTTCAAAACGTTATTGTAAGTTGTGTAGCTGGCGTATATTCCCTTATCAGAATATTCCGTATTGAACATATCCACCATCTTTTGTTTGTTCGAATCTGGGTGTAGGTAGTCCCTTTTCGACTTTTTCCGGCAATAATGAGACTCCATGCGAGGGAACCTTGATATATGTTCCAATATTGCTTCCCTTCTTCTTCTATCCTCTTCCACCATAAGTATTTAAAAACATTGTCTTACATACAGGAATCTGATTTCCCTGTTTGGGAAGGAAATAATAATTACTCATTGATCTTCTAGAATCACCTTTCTTGCAAGTCGTTTGTTTAGTCTCTTTACGGTTTACGTACCGAACAATGTATTCACGTTATAACCACTGCTTGTGCTTGTGAGACAAGCACTCGCAACTGGCAA